>CM056959.1:18311156-18413003 GCA_029856935.1 Cyclocarya paliurus
TTTCACACCAGACTATAGGTATTTGAGAAACAGGAACATGTAAGTCACGAAGTAGCATCCCTAACTAGTACATTTCTGCAGTTACTAGAGCCAAGGATCTGTATTCAGCTTCTGTGCTTGACTTTGAGACAACAAGCTGCTTTTTAGCAGTTCAAGATACAAGGCATGGACCCAAGTAAATACCAAAACCTGTTGTAGATCTTCTATCATTTGTGGAGCCTGCCCAATCTGAATCACAAAATGCATTCAAGGTAAGTGAGCCATGAGTGAAATATAGACCATGATTTAGTGACCCTTTAAGATATCTAAGGACTATTTTAGCTGCTGTCCAATGTGTAGAGGTAGGGGAATGCATAAATTGGCATAGCTGATTGACAAAAAATGCTATTTCAGGTCTTGTTAATGTGCAATATTGTAGAGCACCTACAATTTACCTATACTCAGTTCCATCAGCAAGAGGAACACCATCAACTCGAGAGAGTTTGGAACCTGAAACAATTGGAGAATAATATGGTTTTTCCCCAGCCATTTTGGCTTTGTTGAGAATTTTCATTATGTATTTGGCTTGACTTAAATGAATGCCATCATTCTCACTTATCACCTGAATGCCAAGAAAGAAAGACAGAGGCCCAAGATCCTTCATTGCAAAGTTTTTGCTGAGATGTTGAATAAGCTGCTCAATATGATGTAAATGTGTTCCAGTGATGATGATATCATCTACATAAACAAGCAAAAATATATGAATGGAGTTAAAGTGAAAAGTGAAGAGACAATGATCCACTTGTGATTCATGGAAGCCAAGATCAGTGAGTGCTTCAGAAATTTTGTGGAACCAAGCTCGAGGAGCTTGTTTAAGGCCATAGAAGGACTTTTTCAGTTTACAAACATGATCTGGAAACTGCTTGTTTACAAAGCTTGGTGGCTGTTCCATGAAGACTTTCTCATTTAAATGACCATGGAGAAAGGCATTTGAGACATGTAATTGTTTTATTGGCCATTGATGATGAACTGCAATTTCCAAAACCACACGGATGGTGACTGGTTTAATGACTGGACTGAATGTTTCAGTGTAGTCAATACCATCTTTTTGTTCATATCCTTGGGCAACAAGTCTAGCCTTGTATCTGTCTAGTGATCCATTTGACTTTTGCTTTACTTTAAATACCCATTTGCAGCTTATGGCATGTTGCTTGTGAGGTTTTGGACATAAGATCCATGTAGAATTTTCTTGCAAAGCAGTGAACTCAGATTACATGGAGGGTTTATTCTCTCTCTAAACCCTCTCCTTTCTCTCTAAACTCCCCCAATCTTCAGATTTGGCTAGAGGTGGTGGGAGCTTAGGCTCCTTCCCCCCTCACTCTTTCCCTCCCCCTCTCTGTTGTCTACTTGTGTAGTGTTAGGTTTTATTTTTGAGTTTTTTTTAGGCCAAATAAATGGAGAACCGCCGATCGATACTTTCCAGCACCCAATAGCCAACACGCGCCCCACCAGGAGGTTGGCCAGCAGCGGATCTGCACGATCACCAAATGTGGCCTTAACTGGAGTGGAGCGTAGCCCACAAGCACTGGTTGCAAAATTCAAAGATCGCCTGCGTGTGGCCCCCACGTGCCACCAAGGATCCCTCTGTCGCTGCAACGCACGGTTGTTCTCGAATCGACAACTCTAGATCTCCCAAGATCGATCATCGGCTTTCCTTCCAGCAGCCTTTTTGTGCACTGTCTTTTTCATTTTTACAGTTTTTCACAATTTAGTTTATTTTATGCCCTGTCTTTATTTTCAAGAAAACAAAAATCCAAAAATGTAGTGCCTTCGGACCTTAGTCCGAAGGGTGTTGTCCCCCCTCCGCTTAGGCGGTGATGATGGGGCTGGTTTTCCATACTCCGATTAGTCGAGTATGGAGTTTTGTTACTTGGTTACTGTTACCTATGTCGTGGACAGATGTGTGCTATCTCTTAGACTTAGGTCTTTAGAGATTTACCGTCTAGACTAGACCATGTCAATCATGGAAGTGTACTGGAAAACTACTAACGTTTATAATTGGCTTGTTTTTTAAGTCAATTTTGTATGTCCTCTATTAATGAATGGAATGTTACCCGTTGTTATATATATAAAAAAAGATTGCATGGCAGTAACCCACTCAGGCAGTTTTGATGCTTGTTTGAATGTTTTTGGTTCAGTTGGCAATAGTGGGGCATGAAGGGCCATTATTGGGTGCTTGCTAGAGTAATATAGCTGATAGCTAGGAAAGGATTTGGGTCTAGATGTCCCAGCTTGTACTTGAGTTACCATTGGATGAGAGGGTTGAATAGGAGGTTCAGGAGATGAGTGATGGTCAGATTGTAAAGTGGGCTCTGGAGAGAATATTTCTGAGGTGGTTAATGTTGTAGTAGAGGGAACACTGAAAGACGGTGGAGAAATGAGAAAAGCATTACCAGAGGAAGATTATTTCTCTATTTGGGAGGAGAGAATGGCTAAATCTCGAGCTGGGAAAGCATTTTCATCAAAGAGTACCACATGCCTAGAAATGAAGACTCTGTTGGTTGAAGTATCAAGGCACCTATAAACTTTTTGATTTGGATTGTAACCAATGAATATGCATCTTTTTGTTATGAAGTCTAATTTATGCTTGTTGTAAGGTGTTAACAAAGGAAAACAAGCACAACCAAAGACTCAAAGAAAGAGATAATTTGGATCCTTGTTCAGCAATTTAGTGTATAGAGAAGTGAAATTCAGTGTTGGAGTGGGATGCCTATTGATTAGATAGATAGATGTGAGAAAAAAGTCAACCCAGTAGGATTTAGGAAGGCCAGCAGTGGCTGGGAGTGTTAAACCAGTTTCCACAATGTGTTTATGCTTGCGTTCTACCACACCATTTTGTTGAGGAGTGTGTGGGCAAGATATCCTATGAAGAATCTCATGATTTTCAAGAAAAACCTTAAACTTATTAGAAAGGTGTATTCTCTCTCCCCCCCCCCCCCCAAAAAAAAATCTGTTTGCAAGGTTTTTATTTTATGGGATAGTAGATTTTCTACTAGACACTTGAAATAAGCAAAGACATCAAATTTTACTTTTATTGGAAACAGCCGGGTGAACTTGGAAGTCATCTACAAAGAGAACAAAGTATTTGCAACCACTATTTGATTGAATGGGTGATGCCCAAACATCTGAATGTATTAACTCAAGTGGTGCAATACTTTGGTGAGTAGAATTAGTAAAAGGAAGCTGTTTGTGCTTTGCAAACTAACATGAAGAACATAAAGACATTTTATTAATGGCATCCTTGACTAGAAGATTGAAACATTGTAACGTTTTTTGTGTTACAGCAAAATGAGGATAGCCTAATCTATTGTGCGAAACTAAAGTGGATGTTTTGATGCCAAGTAAAACTGTTATTTGACTGATCTTGTTTTTGGAAATTCTACCCATGTGGATAGGATAAAGACCATTCTCACTCCTTCCTTGCAGAAGAATCTTCCCTGTTGCAATATCCTTAACATAGAAATGATCAGAGGTAAGTACAAAGAAACAAGCATTGTCATTGCAAAATTGTTGGATTGAAAGCAAATTTACAGAAGCTTTTGGACAGTGTAAGATATGCTATAATTTAAAAGATGCACCATTTGCTTGAAGATTAGCAGAACTAGTGTTTGTAATGCTGAGATTAGATCCATTTCCCATAGCTACAGATTAATTTCCTTGGAAAGGCTGCAGGAAACTCAGGTTTTCAAGAGAAGTAGTAATGTATTGATTTGCTCCACTATCTGCAAACCAAGGAGCAATGTCTTCAACCTGAGCATTGTTTGAGCAACCATTGCTGCAAGCTGGTGGGGAGGGTGTCTACCTTGAAAGAAGTAATCCATCCTGTGAAAACAGTTAAGAGCTTGATGATTAGTCTTTCCACAAATCTGACATGGAACTCGAGTATTGCTTTGAAATATGGATGCAGATTTTGGTGAAGGAGAATGATTGGAAGAATTGAGTTGAATTTGCTGATTTTATTACTTTGGAGGGAAAGATTTTGAACTTGGGGACTATTTAAACTTTTGAGAATTGAAAGTTTTATGGCCTTTGTTTGTGAAAAGAGCAAATGAACTAGTTTTAAGCAGAATGATTTTCTGCCTGCAATTCAACAAAGTCATTGGATCCATTAGAGTTGTAAAAGAAAAGGAGGTGACAAATGGGGTGATGAAGGATGTAATCCAATGATGATGAATGATATTAAATCTTCATCATCCACAGGCTTGCCAATAGCAGCAAGTTGGTTTGCCCAAGATTTTGCTAGTTGCAAATATTGAATACAAGACATAGAATCCTGTTTGAGTGTCTGAAGTTGTCTCTTTAGATGATTGACTCTAGACCTAGAGTAAGAGGCAAACCAAGAGGCCAATGAAATCCAAACTTGGCATAACGTATTGAGTCCAAACACAGTGGAGAGGACACTATCAATCAGAGTTGCATTAATCCAACTCAAAAGGTATTGATCCTTCTTGTTCTAGAGAATGTATTCTGGATTTAGAGTTGGTGTAGATCCTTCTTGAGAAGGAAGGAATGGTGGGGGACAAGGCTCAGTCTCATTTATAATTCCAATGAGATCATGTGTTCTCAGCTCTAGTAAGAACTGTGAAACCCATAGTAGGTAGTTGTTGGTGTTGAGTTTAATGGAAAGTAGCTGAGTAAGGTTAGGGATGAGGAAGGATGCGGTGTTAGCCTTGTTTGGCTCTGCTACCATGACAGAATGAAACAAAGAGAAGAGGAATTGGAAAAATGATTCACTCTTCATTTCAGATATTACATATCCTTATATACATCATGTAGTCAATGAAAAATTGATTACAAGATCAAAACCAACATAAATACAAGATCATAACCAACATAAATACAAGATTACAGAATAATACAATAAAGGAAATATTTCCACAATCTTCTCCTTCAAATCTTCACTATATCAGAATTGGAAGGTTCCATGATTTTAGTAATTTCAGCTTTATGTTGGGTGGCATACTTTCCAACTTTGGCAGACTTGATTCCAGGCTTGATTCTCTTCCTTTTGTCTAGCACAAATACTGCATAATAGTTAACACTTATCATAACTTGGATACTTATAATTACCGTTAATTTGCTACTAGAAGTGGCTCTTCCGGCTTAGGAGTGATGGGTTTTGTGTGTACTAAGGGACTCTTGTTGTGGATCACATGCAAACTAACCCATTTGATGTACACACACAGATGATCAGAGGCTACATTGGAGGATTTAACCATTGGGGAGACAAGACTTACTTGGGCCGGTCGACATTGTGTCGATGTTCGATCGAGCGCATGCACACATAAATTCACATATAGTTGCTCTTCATACACCTTTTAGAGATAGGATGCATGCCCTCACTAGATCAAATTGCTTAGATTGACCTCCTAAACGAGAAGATGCATGAGTAGATATATAGGGTGCCATGCATGCAACGTGCAGCTTGAAGAGTTAGCAGAGAATATTTTCTGCGAATATCATAAACTAATAATAAACTTTTAAATGCTACATTAATTTAACATTTAAACAAAAACTAACACTACAACACAATTTGTCTTTTGTGATAGAGTAAAAACGTCACTAAAAATATCTAAAACGTTACTAAAGACATTTGGTGACAGTTTGAAACCGTCACCACTACCGTCACCTAATGTGCGTCACAGAATACATTTGGTGACGCTTCACTGTTGAACCGTCACTAAAAGTATTTTTAGTGACGGTTGGAGTTGTTTTGTTAGCAGTGATGTTCGAACCTTCTTTTTTTTGTGACGGTTGAAAACTATCACAGAAAGTAACGTTCGGACGTAATTTTTTACGTCCGAACCCCAACCCGAGCAATTGACATTTGAATGACAGAAGTTGACATTCATTGATTATAGTTCGAATGTATCATATTTACGTTCGGACGTTTATAAGTCCGAACGCATTAAACGTTCAAATTTTTGTTTGAACGTTAAGGGAACACCGTTCGAACGTAACGAGTATAACGTTCGGATGTTTGTTTGAATGTTAAAGAAGAGGTGTTCGAACGAACATGGTACGTTCGAAGGTTTCATCAAACGTTAATCGTCTAATCGGGTAATTACGTTCGAACATTTGTTCGAATGTGAAATCTTGTTCCACGTTTTTTGTTTACATTCGAGCATACATATCAGAAATACTAATTTCATAAAATTAAGATAGATACTAATTGTATCATATTAGACACCATAAATATTCTAAAACTAACAATGTCTTAAAAAGTTTTAAAATTAGATAGTAAAAGTTATATACATGAATTAAATTGAGAGAATTCATTTTTTATTTCCTCGCCCACCTCATTTCTGTTGCAATGACATAACACGCTCCATTTGCACCATCATCTCTCGCTACACTTGTTCTTGGACTTCATTGCCCATTCTTTCCTCCTGGTCTTTCTGTTGGTTCTGCAAACGCTTCTCTAAATGAGATTGTCGCTCTAAGAGGGACTCCAACTCTTGCTGTCTCGACCTTATATACTCATTCTCGCGTCGTGCAGCTTCCAAATTTTTGGTAAGATTATTAATTTGTGAAGTCAAAAAGGATGAGGAGGATGAGGATGAACCAGAATGCTTGAAAGATCGTCCTAAACCTCTTGTCATACTAGAGTTGGGCCCGAGCACTTGCGTGGATATGTCTATGTCACTCGGAGAGGATTCCCCAGAAGCACACTGCATCTCCATAATTTTTTCCTACCATGTCAAAGAAAACACACAATAAGTAACGTATTAAAAAAAATAAAAAATAAAAAATAAAAAATAAATTATTCATATGTTGCATAATTTATTTAATAAAAGTAACAACGCTTACATAATTATCTGCAGCGGCAAGATCCATCCACTCACTATGCTTATTAGTGTGAGTAGCAGCATAGACATGAAGGAGGGAAAAGTTTTCATGATCATCACGTTTCTAACAAAGCCACATTAGCAATTTAAAAAAGATAATGTTAGTACTTTAATAAAAGAATATCAAAAAAATAAATGAATTCTATAATTTATTAATTACCATTTTATCAACAAGACGGTGGAATAATCTTGAACCAGCACGATGGTGGATAGTCAAAGCGGATCTATTATTAGCATTCGTAGAACTTAAGTGCTACAAAATTAATTAAGAATGTTAATTGTAATATATATACATATAATATATAGCCCAAATATATATGTAAATAATCATTAGATATTAATATAGAATACCTAATAATCAGGAGTTGCGAAAAGATCACAACACTTTTTCCAATCGTCTAACTTCATCTGCTGGAAAGGAGATTGCACAGCCTTTTCAACCGTCTCAAACTTCTTGAAGTGGTCATGACATCGTCCCTTATGACGTCAGGATAGTGTAGCCATCAACCCATTCACAGTTCTCAAATCCTCACAACGGCCAAAGTCGAGGTCGAATTCATCCTAATAAGTGAATTACGTCAAAAATATAATATACTAATATAGTATACAAAAAATGTACTCTCAACATAAACTGACCAGCACACGGCTCCGAATGTGCTCCTTAATCTCTAGCGAAATATCTCATCATGATCGCACATAAAATGGAGCATAAGCTCTGATAACTGTACCAATATAGGAGGAAAGCGTTGCTGCACTATCATCCACTCCTCCAGTGGAATTATCAAGAATGTTGACCTTGAGTTTTCCATGCCACGTGTATAACCACAACCACGATGAGCAGATGCATCAACTATTAGATAATAATATAATTATAGTTATATAGTTATTGAGATAAAAAAAAAAAGTATTATAATTAACTAGCAACATTATGGGTCAAGTGCTACAACTTGTACTCATATTCCCAAAAGGGTTGAATCCATCGGTAGTGAGTCTCAGACGCACGTTCTGAGCTTATATCCCAAACTCTAGGTATTGATCATCGAAAGATTGTCATGCAAGTGAGTCAGTTGGGTGCCCCATGTATGCGTCATTCTTAACTCTTTTCTCCCCGTGCCACCTCATATCAGCAACTTTTTTTTTTACACATATATAGTTTTTGCAACATAGGTCTCAAGAGAAAATATCGCAACACTTTAACCAGCACATTTTTCTTAGCCTTCCACCTCGACTCTCAGCATATAGGACATGCTTGTTTCCCTCATTCTCCTTCCAGAACAAAACACAATCATTCTTGCATGCATGTATTGACTTGTACTCAAAGCCTAATCTCTTTCTCAACTATTTCGCTTCATAAAAGTTCTTTGGCAATGCAGACCCATCAGGAAGCACCTTGTTAAATAAGTCCAATACCATGTTTGTTGCTTTCATCGACATCCCACACAATGACTTAATGTGAAATAACCGCACAATAAACGACATTTATCAAAATACTTATTTATTTAGACATAATATTGTACTTTAATTCATAAAACTATTATAATGGTAGGAATATATTAAAATTTATTAAATATTATAGTTATTATTTTTATATTATACTCACACAATATGCCAACAACAAAATTATCTAAACATAACAAAATTCTCACAACAATGTTTCTAAACATATTAATTCATCAATAAACACTATAAACTCACAAAATATTCACAAAATTCATAAACAATAATCATGAAATTTCTAATCTATATCATAACATTTTTACAATATTCCTACAAAAAAAATTCATAAACAATGATCACAACATTTTAAATCTAAAACACAACATTTTTACAATATTCTCACAACAAAATGATCTAAACATAACAATATTCTCACAACAATATATTATACATATTACTTCATCAACAAACACCATAAACTCACAAAATATTCATAAAATTCATAAACAATGATCACAACATTTCTAATCCACATCACAACATTTTCACAATATTCTCATAATAAAATAATTAAACATATATAACTAAAGTTTAGAAAAATACATAACACTTTTTAATATCCTCTTACAAATGATAAGCTTTCAAGTTGCCAATATAACTAATCCTTCAAAAAAGTACAATACTAACTTGTTAAATACATATATATATATATAAAACAAAACACAAGAGAAATATCATAAAATTGCAAATACTGGAAAAAATAGTTTTTCCTTACCAAAATAGGGAGAAAATCCTAGCCCTCAATAATCACCCTCTTTCACTCTACTCTCTCTCACTCTCACTCTAACCCTCTCTCACTGGAATTCGCACTCTCTCTGGCCTCTCTCTATCTTGCGCACGGGGAAGCAGAAATGGACTTTGACGTTCGAACGCTTCATTTAGACGTTCGGACTTTACTTTCAATTTGTCAATTTTTCAGCATTAACGTTCAAACGTAAACAATAAACGTTCGAAAGCCAATGCTCAACATAGAAGACGATAATCGAGCGGGAAAATTCCTGCCAACAATTTCATTACGTTCGAACGTCTATGATTGAATGTCTGAATGATATAATTGAGTGAAAAATTTCCCGCCTACATTTTCAAACGGTCGAACATAAATAATTAACGTTAGAACGTGAATATAACTAGATTATTAAAATTTAGAAATAAAATTCCATCTACTATATATATATTATAAAACATATTCATAATTACTATTATATATTATAGTTATATAATATATTATATACACTATATATATAAATTCACTATGATAACGTTAGATACACTTAAATGGAAATATAATACATAGTGATGGACATTTGGCTATAATGAATACACTAACAACCTATATATATAGTATATATATATATTATATATAAGTACATACACTATACATTTTCACTATAATTTTGCATAATACTTTAAATGGAAACATAATACATAGTGATAGACATTTGGCTATAATTAATACACTAACAACAACCTATATATAATATATATATATATATATATTATATACTAGTAAGGGATAATGTGCACTGCAAGTGTGCCTAGTTACAAATATATAAAAAATAAAAAGTGATAGCAAATGAGAAATGAGAAAGTGAGGAAAATTTTGTAAACAAAGTTAAAACAAATCATGGATTTACATAACTTGAGGTAAACCTAATATAAACTTAATAGAAATGATAGATCCATATAAGTCAGTGTTTTATTTAGTTATATAAAGGAAAAGTTTAATAAGAAAATTATAATAAAATATTAAATTAATAATAAAAATGATATTTCTAAAATTTTATTATGAAATATGTAATAAAAATTGTTAGTCATTTTATTACGAAATATGTAATTTCGAAAGTTTAACGGAAAAAATTGTTTTAATTTTATCTTCTTTATGAGGAGATAATTTGTTAGTAATTATTAAAAATTTATTCAGAAATATGTAAAAGAAAAATTCTAACATTATATAAATTTTCAGAGAAGGAAAAAATTAAAAATGTTCTAATATATATTAACATATTCTAGACCATATTATTCAGCACTACAAATAATGAACCATTGTGTTACTTCAAAGGCAGTTTATGTAACGACCCCGCCTTGCAAAGGGCGAGACCGCCACGTACGTACCTATTCTTTCCATACTTTCTTTTCATTTTCTTTCATTTCTTTTTCCTCCCTGAAAAGGACGACACTAAGCGTCTGCCTCTCTCTCTCTGCAGTATGCCTTACTCCCCAACCTTTTCATCATTTGTTGGACGTTTAAAACATTTAAAATAAAATGAGTCTAATACTCAGTAAGTAATACACCATGCAGTGAACATACTAGGCATCTATTCTTTTCCTTTTGAAAACATGCACACATAAACATTTGCGTTTCATTTCATGCATAAACGTTCTTAGAAATAATTAGGCTTTCATGCATAAACATTCTTTCATACTTTTCATGCTTTACATATTTTCATGCATGTCATGCATTTCATACATTATATATTTTCACTTTTATAGGTCATTGCACACTGTTAACGCCCCACGTGCTAGGGTTAGCGGCCCTATGGCCAATGGATTCGCCTGTGGCCACAGGTTGGAATCCCATTCCGTCAGGGTGCAGCACTGGGTGCACTACCAGATACTACTACCCGGCATTGCAATCTACCCATTCATTCATTAGGTACCCCTTTCCTTTCATGTGGCCGTTACATATTTTCATTCATTGAAACTTTCGTTTCCTTTCAGTCCTTTTCATTTAAAAGTTCATTCATAGGAAAGGAACGCCAATTAAAATCATGAACTTAAACATCATTGAGAGAGGCATGAGCTTAAACATCATTGAAAGGCATGAGCTTAAATATCATCTTTCAAAACATCCTTTAAAACATTAGTTCTCATTGAAAAGCATGAACTTAAACGCCATTTAAAAGTATAAGCTTAAACATCATTTAAAATTTAAAGCTTTCACATCATCTTAAGGCATGAACTTAAATATCATTTAAAGGCATGAGCTTAAATACCATTAAAAGTATAGGCTTAAACATCACTTAAAAGCATAAACTTAACATCGTTTAAAAGCACGAGTATCAATATCATTTAAAAGCACGAGCATAAACATTATTTAAAAGCACGAGCATAAACATCCTTTGAAAACAAGAGCTTAAATATCATCTTTCAAAATATCTTTTAAAATGTCAGTTCATGGCATCCTTTAAAACGATAGTTCTCAGGAACATTTTAAAACATCAGTTCTCAGGGGCATTTAAAACGTCAGTTCTCAGGGGCATTTAAAGCATCAGTTCATAGGGATATTTTAAAACACATTTAAAGCATCATTTGAAGCATAAAACATGAGACGTTCCTTTCCTTTCCTTTCCTTTCCTTTGCATTTAAACATTTTCATCATCTTTTTTAATTCAATGCATATGCATTTTCATGAATAAGATACATTTTCATGCTATACTACATATAGGAAATAATCATAAATTTCTTGAGAGAGCATGCATGAAAATCTCATGACTTAGAATCTACCTGCATGCATTACTTTATACATTTACACACAATTATAATCGATAGGATACTTAACAGGGGCTATCAAGGAAGGGCTGTACATACTATATTCATTTACTTAGAGAAACATTTGCAATAAGAGAGATATCATTTCATAAAAAGAGCATGGTGTAAGAAGCATAGTCATAGCTACTTACCTGCGAGCTTTACTAGCGAGTCCATTTGAACTTGAAAGTAGACTCTTAGTCCTATTCAATAAAATGAGGTAGAAATATTAACATCCACCTTACTTTAAGCCTTACTAATCGATACGCTCACACGTTCACTTAAATTCCAACTTGGAATTAAATGCTTCTTAACTCGTTCGTCTACCCATCATACGTGACACTAGGCCAAAACATTAAAATATTTATTCCAAATATTTTAAAGAAACTCATGGAAGTAAATAACATGCTTGTCATCTCTCTAAAAATTAAACATAGCATAAAATAATACAAGGTTACCCATTTAATAAACTTTAAGCACTTAAGCTTATGCTTTACTTACTTAATACCATTTTAAAATAAGATATAAATTACAACACCCAAGCAAGACCTCTTAAACCAAAACTCTAGTATCTTAAAAATAAATTACCAACCAAATCTCAACACAAGGCTCATGATACCCTCATATATAATTTAAAATCACTTTAAATCATCATCTATGATTAAACCAAGTTTTAAGAATAACTTAGCAAAAATTCGAAATATAGGAAATCACATAGCAAAAACCCACTTTAACATATTCGGTTTGGGCTAAAAATAGAGCACACATACTTATTTGCAATATAGAAAATTAAATAC
Organism: Cyclocarya paliurus; assembly: GCA_029856935.1. Classification (NCBI taxonomy): domain Eukaryota; kingdom Viridiplantae; phylum Streptophyta; class Magnoliopsida; order Fagales; family Juglandaceae; genus Cyclocarya; species Cyclocarya paliurus. The sequence goes on from CM056959.1 coordinate 18,323,866, forward strand.
ATCAGAACATAAGCTTAAACAACTCAAAGGCTTCCCAAAATCACATTAAAAGTAAATAAGTTAAATTAGGATTTTTACCTTAAACTCTTAGCTTCTCAAGGCAAGCTTACTAGCTTAAAATTAAAATTTTTTTGGTGGCTTACTTAAGCCATAAACCTTGAAGAATGATATGTTTAAAATTGTAACTTTAACTCCATCAATGTACACATAAGGACATGGCATTAATAAATCATGGCTTAACTTGATAAAATACATGGAAACACCTCCACAAGGTGCTTCGCAAAACACACGACTGGAACCTAGGAAAACAGAGCACAATTTCTCCATTTGGTTTCTACTTAACTAGGACATGAATTAGAAGAACCAAAAGAGGGAATCAACCTAAAATTGCTACACATAATTCGGTTTACATAGAGAAATCCAAAAATCCAATTACATGGCATAACTCACTTAACATGGTTTCATAATCACAAGAAGTTTAGAGAATAGAGTATTACCTGATTTGGCTTTTCCTTCAAGGCACAAAAACAAGCAATACAAGAGAAGAGGAGGAGAAGAGAGGGTGTGTTAGCTTGCCTGGAAAGAGAGTGAAAATTTATTTCTTTTTGTTCTTGGGTGTGGCCGAATGATGTGGGGATCAAAAGGAAAAATTGTTTTTATTTTTCTTCTTCTCCTTTTGGTTGGCTTGCTTTGGAAGATAGGTAGGTGGGTCAAAGGCTTCCTTTGGAAGCTTGGAGTGGCTTGGACTTTGGAGGAAAGAAATAAAAGCTTCTCTTGGAAACCTTGGAAGTCTTCTTGACCGATGCATGGCTTGGAGGAAACAATTGCAAAACTTCACTTGGAAGCCATTGGTCTTTATGAAATAAAAGTGAATTTGATAAGTCAAGTGGCTTATCTTATAAAGAGAATGGGATAAATGGTGAGGATTCAAGCCTTTCCCCACCTAACAATCCAATGGTGGGGAAAAGTTGGGCCATTACTTAAATAAATAAAAATAAAAGGACTTAAGATAAATATTTCAAGGTCTTAAAAAGAATAATAATAATCTTGATTTATTTTAATAAATCATATCTTAATAAAACATACTCATCTTGGTTTAAAAAAAATAAGACATACTCACCTTAAAATAAAATAATTAAAAGTAGTAATAAAAATAATCTTCATCTCAAAATATTTAACTTAAGAATTAATAGAATGACGTAAGGACCTACGTAGTAGGATGCGGGTATTACAGTTTAGCTCTTAGTTTAAGAGTGTAGACCAGATCATCTTAATTTACTTCAAAAATTTTCATAACGCTTTTTTAATATTACTAAAACAGAAGCACTACAAGAAATAATAACAATGAAAAGCATTAATTTATTTAAAATTTTCACACTTGGCTAAATAAAATAGTAATAACGACAATATTATTGAAAATACTTCCTTATAATAATGAATAAGGAAGTGATTTTAAATGTATTGGGGTATTTTTTTTTTATTTTTTACAAATATATAAATATATTAAAAAAATGTGAAAATAAAAAAGGAAAATTAATATATAGTGATAGACATTAAATATAATAGATAACGCATTAAATGTGGTCTTATATTCACTATGATAGCATAATACTTTAAAGTATTTCATATATAATACATAAAGTATTTCACAATATAATATAATATATATATTATAATATAATAATAGATATAGTATGTTCGAACGTTTTATTTCTCATGTTCCAACTATTCCTTCCACATTGGAACGTTACTAGGAAATACATATGGAATGTTATATTTCTCACGTTCAAACGTTTCATTACACGTTGGAACGTTAATAAATATGACGTTCGAATGTTTTTTTTTTACGTTTCAACGTTCCAAACACGTTGGAACGTTACTAGGAATAACGTTCGAACGTTATATGTATATAAGTCCAAAACTGAATGCCCGAACGTCATTTCATCTGTTCTCCTCCTAACCTCGTTTGCACGCCGCCACTCCTCCTATCTTAGCCGCCGTCAAACTTGGCCGCAACCGTCACTAAAAGGTAGATATCTACATTCTAAGTTATACATGTTTTTATACGTAGATTTAGGGTAGGTTTTGATTAAAACTAAAAACCATGGTGGCCAGATTTTCAACTCGATTTTCTGGCCACCACAGGTTACCATTAGCCAAAAGGTCACTGTAGAAATGTTTTTTGAAGTGTATACTTCATTTCTACGGTGATCTTTCGGCATATAATTCAAATTTCATATGGTTTTGGAGCTTTCGAGAATTGACTCAGCCATTCTGTGTCGTAATGCTTGAACGTTACACCAAGAAGTTTGAACGTACGTCGTTTCAATTTCTTAACCATTGGTATTCCACGTCCAGACGTATATTTTATACATTCGGACGTTACTGCATTTACGTCCGATAGAATAATTTAACATTCGAACGTAATGATTTTAAGTTTACTTATATCTTCAACAATTTGGCGTCCGAAAGTGTATTTATTACGTTCGAACGTAAAACAATTAAATTTATTATACATTCTACGTTCGGACGTTTCGTTAAACGTTTGGACAAAAGTTTTTATATGCAAACATAAAAGATACAAGTCCGAACGTTTTATCTGAACGTTCGAACGTAAACTTTTTAATATTCGAACGTTAATGCAGAGTAGTTTAAAATTAAGACCAAATATGCATCAATATTACTCATAATTTTGTTTCATTTTCTATTTTCAGGATATGGCTCTCCCTTTGCATACTAGGAAACGAGGGAGGGATGGAGCCACTTAGGACACTGCTCGGACCAACGAGCTCAGATGGGAGCAGACGAGCCTAAGAGATGTCTTCCTCAATAGAGGCTGGGGAAATATTTGCACATTGAGGGGGAAGGTATACCCCTCTATGGTTCAGGAGTTCTATATGGGATGGTCGGCATGCCTCAGGATGCATCCTCTCACACAGTGACTGTACGCGGTGTGACGTTTGAGATTTCACCCGATGTCATCGCTGACCACTTCGGGATTCGTCGAGGAGTTCAGCATCGACTGGGACTGACTCTCTAGTCTTGCTTCGCACATCTACGTCTGCTCATGACAAACTCAATGCAGATGTAGGCACTTCTGCATCATCTACTGGCCCATTTGATCCATCATCAGCCAGAGATGCAGACCAGTTAGAGGCCGAGGGTGCTGGCCCTTCAGCTAGGGATGACAATCAAGACGAGGATTTCTACATTGTCACCGGGAGAGACTGCATGCAGATTGAGAGGCCGAACGCCTTCCACCAAAACCATCTGCTACCGTTCTTCCGCATGTTGCATCTTATTGTTGCAACAAGTGTAGATCTTGTGGCACATAAGACCACATTTGGTCAGTTTCGGGCACAATTTTTTATTCGGGTGGTATGTGGAGATCCCATAGATTCGCCACAGCACATCTTTGATAGGATCCGTTACGAGGTGAGCATCGTCTCCATGGATAACCTTCCATACGGTGTCCTGATCAGTTGGCTATTACTTGCTCGGGGAGTGCCAAGCCAGTCGGAAGAGCGGGTCAAAGATCACATGAGCGCCCTCGACATGATCACTCATCTACGTAGCATTGGACATGGGAGGGGACGTCAGCCACGCCCTGTAGAGGATCTAGTTCCTCTCATGCAGCCCCAGCCCAGTGTGGGGAGTAGTGGTCAGCAGCCGACGAGTGCATCTACGAGAGATGTGCAGCCTGCTTGGGTTGATGTAGTCATCTCACAGTTGACTGCGCATATTGATCATATGATCGATGAACGACTTGAGCCTTTAGAGGTGTTTGTCGCCAAGATAGCCCACCGTATAGGTATCCTCAACGATAAGATTGATACCTTGACTGAGGAGATACGGGCTACGAATTTCCCGGACGACACTATCATCTGAGTGTTGTTTACGTACTTCTATCATATTTTGTATTTTACTTTTAATATTTGTAAGGAACAATATTATTTAATATATCTATGGTTTTTTAATTACAATTCTCAATCTTCTTTAATATTATATTTTCCAACTTCAATACTAAATCACTGCACTTCAAATATATATAAATATAAATATATATTTATATATGTATATATAAATATATATTTATATATATAAACATAAACATATTTATAAATATAAAATATATAATTCTATTTTACAAATTGTGTATATTAAATATATACAAGTCAATTATTTAGACTTGTATACAGATTATGCACTATAAAAACCACATAAATTTTAAATTAGAGTCATATTTAATTTAAATTTACAATTAATGTTCAAACGTCTATTACTAATGTTTGAACGTTCGCGCCAAAAAAATTCACGTTCGAACATAAGTAGCCACATGTTCGAACGTATATGTGACGTTCAAACGTAATTTTCATATATGTTGGAACGTAAAAAAAATCTCATCCGTCTTTTGTGATAGTTTCCAGAAACTGTCACAAGGCTTTTTTGTGACGGTTTGGGGATTGTCACAAATTCTCAAGCGTCGCTAAAAAACAATTGTGTTGTAGTGTAAGAAGATCGTAGAATTTAACGTTCAAATCATGTCAAGTATATGTGTGATGAAGAATGTCAAGTACTAAACATTTGGAATGATGTCATACAAACATCCAAACATTAATTTACTTTAAACGATGTCATTCAAATAATTATAGAAATAAATGTTTCATATTCAAACATTAATTTACCTGAGCTGGTACGTCGTACTAGTTCGAATATGTTTTTGTTTAAACACGGGTATAAAGCTTCCTTATAGCATTTATGATCTATTGTATTATGTGGCATCATATCAATGCATACGAGTATGTTAGCTGGATTTGTCTGTTATTATGTTTGAATATGGCGGTTCAGATAATTAAGGTAGTACAAATTAGCAATCGTAAGTTATTAATTGTTATTAACAATTACTAGTTGCATTTAAGTTTATAATTATAATTGTGAAGTTTTTAATCTTTAATTGTGTGAAGTTTTTTAAACATGATTTTCTTCGATTACAATTCTCATGAAATTGTAATGAAGTGGTAACAAATTAGGATATGTAACGTTGGCAGGGCAAGAAGATCAAGGGTACTTAATTATATATATTGTGGGCCTTTCAATTTTTATTATTACAATTTGTTTCAATTAATTAATATAAATGATAAAAAAAAAAGAAAAAGGAATGACGGGCATGGCTCAATCAGAGATGGGCCAGCCATGCATTTTGTTTTTTAATTTATTGGTATTATTATGATATTTTTTTTTTTGGTTAATTAGTTTTTGAAAATTGGTATAAGAGCATTAGATCCAATAAAATCCACTTTTCACAAATCTCAGTTATAAAGACGAGGCCAAAAAATGAACTAAATTAATTGAAATCAGAAATCATATGATCACAAGCGAAAATACTAACTATTTTGGTGGTTTTGTTTTATTTTTATTTGTTTACCTTTCATTTGGTGGTTGAAAGTCGTTCCTCATGATTATATTGAGAGCTAGTTAGGTTGTTTTCTTGGACGTTAGAGAGTTGAGGGCTCAAAATAAATCATACACCCTGTACTGCTACTAAATTGCATGGAGTTAATTAAAGTATGTCTATATATATATATATATATATATATAGGCCACCAACTTGAACTCCATTACTGCACAAAGCTCATGTACTGATCAATATCTAAAAGACAATAAAAAATGATGTTTCTCTTCGTTATCTTCTTCATGCTTGTTGCTCATGTTGGGTCTGTTATGCATGGGGAGCTCAAACCCAACAACATATTCCTCTTAGCAGGACAAAGCAACGTACATGGCTGGTCGAGGAGGTGTCTATAATGATACCAAAACCAACTTGCTCAAGTGGGATGGAAAGGTTCCTCCACAATGCACTCCCACTCCCAACATCCTCACACTATCTTTAAACAAGACTTGGTAGATAGCTCGTGAACCTCTCCATAAGGAAATTGATAATCTGAAGACCCAGGCATGCCCTTTTCCAACCAAATATTGGCAAAATGTCCAAACTTTGGCGTGATTGGTCTGGTCCCTTGAGCAATAGGAGGAACAAAGATAGAAAAGTGGCAAAAGGCTAGGGTACAGTACTGTGTAATCAGTTGGTGGATAGGTCAAGAGCTGCAAGGCAAAGTGGTGGAAGTATACGTGCGCTACTTTGGTATCAAGGAGAGAGTGATTGTGGAGAGCAAGACTCCAGGCTCTATAAGGGAAGGCTGGAGAAGTTTTTCAATGATGTTCGACAAGATCTCAACTCTCCTGACCTCCCTATTATCTTGATATTTGCTTTTGTTTATTTATTGCTTCCCTAGTTCAATCTGTTTGTGTAAAGTTTCTTAATTTTATGTATGGTTTTAAACTCAAAAACTGCCATAGTTTAATATCATGATACGTTAGATCTAACTTATAATAAAAGTGATTGTACAATCTAATGGAAGTTTTTTGTGGAAGCTTTTTGTGGCTAAATCATTTCTCCTTTCACAAATTGGTTAGAGTACATGCAACATATATATATTTATAGGGAAATGCTTATCCCATAGATGGTGGCCACCGATCAAGTTTTTTTTAACCTAATAGTTAAGTAAATATTTTTTATGAATTTATAATTTTTATTTTTTTTAACAAATTTAAAAAAGTACTTGAAAAGGAAAAAAAAAAAAAAAAAGCAAAATTTTTTTGCCTATATATTTGATGACTCCTTCGGTGGCCTCCCTATGTGGGAGTAGCACCACCCATATATATATAAATATATATATATAATATGTATATGTATGTATGTATATAATGCATCTTTGCAAATCATTATAAAAATTCTAAACATATTATACATATTCGTTGCAGGTTGTAGTTTCTTCTGGAGAAGGAAAGTTCCTAAGATTTGTAAGAGATGCTCAGCTGAATATAAACCTGAAGAATGTCGTGCACGTTGATTCCTTGGGCTTAACCTTTATAGCAAATCACCTGCATTTGGATACAAATTCTACTGTTCGCATTGGTCAGAAACTAGCTGATAGTTTTCTAAACAACTTTTACCACTAGAAGTAATTAATCCAGTAAAAGAACGTGATCGATCGTTGAAACTTATTGATTTAAATAAATAACATATGTTTGTATGGGAGTGATGTACTTGATTTAGTCTTAGGGTATCCAGTAAATAAACCTGATCGATGATCAAAATTCAATAATCTAGATAAATAACATGATGTGTCTGTATCATCTTATATAACGTAAGATTGATCAAGGGAAATGGGAGAGATCAACTAGTGATCAATATTGTCCTATATCCATGAATATTGCTCTTTCTTTCTATATTTGTGATGTCCACTGTTAATGCTTTGATTTCATTTCATTATGATGTACTCCAATATGCTGCCCTTTGGTAGCAAGAGAAATGTAATTGTTATGTTAAAAATATCTGCAAGTGCACAGAATCGTAACAAGTAGTAAAGTGTTTTAAAGAAAACGGATGTCAAACCTACAATAATTAATTATGCTATTGAGTACTGAAATTTACTAAATTAATTACTATTTGGAAAACCAAAATTTGAAGAATAGATTATCTAAATTAAACTGAAGAAAATAGCATTAAAATTAAGTTTTTAAAGGTAAAAAGAATAAATCTAGAACATTTGATTTCATCTAACAAATCCCACACAATTTATTCTTCCTTGATATATTAGAATTCAAATTATCCAAAATTGATGATAAAAATCCATTAACTATTCAATATTTTCTCTTGAACAATACTAAAAATATCTCCAACTAATAACTCTATATCTCTATGTGAATTTAACTAATTGAAGACTCATTAAGTTTTTTAGATTTTTCTTAAAAATCACACTAGTCGTGGTAAAGTATCTCTATTTTCGCTCAACTAATGGTGCTTAATCCTAGAGTTTTAATCACAAATCACCTTTCGGTCTCATTGTGATTCAATAAATCGAACAATAATTAGTTAGAAAATTGCAAGCATTAAGAACAAGGAATAAACACTCAATCATGGAAATATTGAAAATACGATAACTTAGAATATAAATTGTGTGTTCAATCCTAGTCTATATCAAAGCTCTATAAAATAAAATTAGTTCATAATGAAATTGAAAAGAAAAACGATAAAACTAGTATTCTTTGTTGGAGTCGGTTGATGAAGCATGCGACTCTCACCTCTGTCCTCCAGATCCGCCTCCTCGAAAGAAACTTAAAGAAATAATCTCTGAACTATTGTAACCTAAAACCCAGACTTTCCAAAACTCAGACCCTCCTCCTCTATTTATCCCACAAGACGGAATTAAATAGATGTCAGAACTCAAATGCGGAAACAAGATAAATGCGGCTACAATGTAGCCTAAAGATCTGGAAAATAGTTTCTAAATATAAATGTTAACATAAAAGAAATTATCCCAAGAATATCAAAATTATTTAAAATGGAAGATTCAGTAATACGCGGCTTGATTTACAGACCGAGATGATAGACTCCTCTCGCCAACCTACTGAGCGGTAAAGCTGCTCGCCTATTGTCTCGTTATTGCCCAAGATGTCGTTTAGGTTGGTTTTTTGAGTTGGTCGTTTAGACTACTCGCCCAATCTAACCTCCCGGGGCCTTGCGCCAAGTCTTCGCGCCTAAGAGGTAAAATATCTTGCTTATCGCCTAACTCTTGTCACCAATTCTGGTTGCCTTCTGGTCACGCCTTCTGGTCGCTAGTCTCCTCACCTAAATCTCATCAGCTCTCTTCAGATCTCGTTGTCTTTCATCGATCTGGATCCTTAGTCTCTTCTTTTGTACCAAAATACTCTCCTTTTGTACTAAATCTTCTCATTCTTTCAAATTCACAAAAATGAAGAAAACTATATAAAAATAAATAAAATCAATAGAATTAAAGTAAACTGACACTTTTCATAAATAAAATAGTAATAAAAATCATATAAAAATCATACTTATCAGTAATTTGAACTATCATGAGAATTAAGTGCTGTTTGGATAGTGAGTTGAGATGAGTTGACAAGAAAATTGAAAGTTAAATATTGTTAGAATATTATTTTTTAATATTATTATTGTTTTGAGATTTAAAAAAATTAAATTATTTATTATACTTTGTGTGAAAATTTGAAAAAATTGTAATGATGAGATGAGATAAAACACTTTTAATATCCAAACAGGGTTAAAACTCATGAGTGGAATCATTTACCAACAAAAAATGTGCGTATAGGAAATGTTGTGCCCTAGTTGCATGGAATCTAGCTATGATGATCGATCAACATGTTTCTCTATTATCTTCTAATAGGGTTTTCGCCTTTGGTTGCGCGCACGACATTCTTATGTTTAAGATAATATCGAATCACTTGCATTTGATTATTATGAAAATTAAATCAAGATAATATTTGATTTGATATATATATATTATCTTCAATAGTCATGCAGACTAATCAAGCACATGTTAAATGCACTACAAGGGAAGTAACTTTTCCTAGCAATTATTTTTACTGGAAAAAGTCCTATAAATCGTCGCTATTGACTTTTTCCAACGATTTATAAATCGCTGCATGTTCGTCGGTATTATCTCTCAACTTCTGATCTATCCCAACGGAAGCCAAAAATCGTTGTTAAAAGGTTATTTTTTTCGACAATTTTTTTTCACTGTAAATTTCAAATAAAACGCTGCAAATACTCATTCGGCGTGTCCATTAAATCGTCGGGAAGCCTTTTTGCTGCGAATTATGGTCATCGCAAAAAAGGAATGAATCGCTGCTAATACTGAGATCTATTCCAACGGCCTAATTAAATCTCTAGGAAAACTTTTTTGCGGCGAATAAAGTCCTTATTTGGGGTATTTTTTTTGCGGCAATCTTAAAATTGCTGGAAAATGACTAATTTATTATATAGTGATGATTTCATATATCAACAGCCACTTAAATTAATAACCACTCAAAATATGATATATTAGCTAATGTATTTGAAAATGACAAAATTTAGGTTAAAATAAGTCAGTTATTGAAATTTCTGCTCAAAGATTATATATAATAGCATGAGATATATATAATAGATCATCTAATTTTGACACAAATTAGATGATCTATTAATGTAATGATTGAGGTTAGTATTACGATTGAATATATATATATAGTACTGTATCTTATAATTCGATCATTGATCGGATTAAAAGCCGTTTATTCACTAAGTTAATATTAGACTAAGATTGATTTCTTTAATTTTCTGTCTGCTGATGATTTTTTTTTTTTTAATTTTATGGTAGTAATTTCTTGATTTTTTAAATTATGAAGTTAATTTAATAATTTGTGATCTCGAATTATTAAAATAAAATAATGTATGAAAATGTTTGTCTACAACACCCGTTACTATCATGAGTTACCCCTTTGGGCTATTAAAGAAAAATACGATTTAAGCCTAGTTTGGGTAGTCAAGTATTCTGAAGTACTTTTAAACATTCTCACTACTATTCTTTACTTTATTATTACTTTTCATCTACTTTTTTTACTATTCATTATTTTTCATTTACTTTTTACTGCTATTCAATATTCTATTATTATTTTTTTACTACTATTCACAAACATTCTCAAACACTTTCACTACCCAAACCCAGCCTTAGACGGCCAATTTATCTAGAAGTTCATCCATGGAGGCAACTCTAGTTGTAAAAGTAGAGGTAGAATTATGGGCTCAGGCATGATCATAACGGCCAGAATCTCTAATAAGGATGTTGAACTCAACATCCTTAAGGCTCGGACTCGTTTGTTTTTACAAGAATTTTTAATTCATTTTTTCTTATCTAATCATTATAATTTTTTAAAATTCTCACTCAAAATAAAATAAACAATTCAACTCTTTCAAATCTCAAAATAAAATAATATTAAAAATATATATTCTAATTATCTTTTATTCAACTTTCATTTTAACCCATCTCATCTCATTTGTAAAAATAAACGAGCTAACTCACCTCAACCTATTAAATTCAAACCGTCCAGTAAACCAAAAGTCCTAGAAATTAAATTCTTAAGGCCGTGTACTGGGTATGGTCGAATTTCAGCATTATTATAAGAAAAATAAATATTTATTATGCGTTATTTTTTACAAAAATGATTATTTGTGACGATAGATTAATTTTGATAAAAGATAGTCATTTTCATAAAAACTAATTGACAACAAATAAGCATTTTTTTTTTATAGTACATGCAAATAAGCAACATGTCACTAGTGACATGTGCCTCGTGCGGCATTACTGTCATGTTGTTATTGTATGTTTAGCGTGAGGAATTAATGGAATAAAAATCTCTTGGTTGAGTTTCATATAACAAATAATGGAATGTTGAATAGTTCATTAATTTCTTAAAATAAGATAAATAACTATATATAAGACATTGTTATATGAATTGTACGTTAAAAAAAATCCTTAGAGTTTTAGAACTTCTTTATTTTATTTTTTATTTTTTGATAAGTTGAACTTCTTTATTTTATTTTTTCATCAGTTACTATTTATCACCACATATCTCATACTCTATAAAAAAACACTCATATATCTTAGGAAAAACACTTTTACACTATGAAAAAACTATAACTAGGAGGTGAAAGTGAATAGTAATTGATGTATAGTAAATTTTTTTATTTTTTTAAAGCTTAATTTGGTTGGCCAATCTGTCCAGGCCCACATACTCATGGCCATGGGGTGGTGGAAAACTCCAAAAAATCATTCTTCATATATTTCAATTCCTAATTATTATGTTTCTTCCAATTCCTAATTCTTATCATGTTAAGGAAATTAATGGAGTGTCCATTCAGGTACCCAAGGCACTTTAATGTACATGATTATATTACTCAATATCTCACACCACATTCGTATATTTTAAAACATTTTTTTATTAATTTATTTTATTCTTACTAAATCAATTGAGTTATTCTACTCATCATCCACATACTACATACTTGTTATAGGAAAAAAGAGTAAAATATTAAAAGAGATGTGAGGTGTGGTACGTAGGATGCTAAGTAGAATTATTCTAATATATAATATATTTTTAATATCCCAGATGAAAAGGAAGAATTAGGGTGTAACTGATCCAATTCGGTCTGATTTTAAACATATTTTAGAACCGAACCGGTATACACTGATTTTGAGATCTGAAAAACTGATACCGCACCTATTACACCCCTAAATCGGTACTTTCAGTTTTATCGGTTTTGATTCAATTCTGTCCGGTTTTTCCAAGGTATATATATTATAGTATATAATAATATAGTGATAATATATAGTTATTTATATAGGATTTTAAAATTTAATGTTATTTTAATTAGTGATTTAGCATATACTACAAGATTATTTTATATAAAATTATATATATTAGATATAAAAATTATATATAATATAAAAATATATATATATATATATATATATATTTATATGAACCGGTTGAGTCTGGTGTTAGAAATTTAAAAAAAAAAATTAAAACTAGATTGATTTCGATCGATTTGGAAAAAAGTAAAAATAGTATCCAACGGAATCGATTTGGAAAGGAACCAAACTCATTGTTCAATCCGTTTCTTTTTTTGATCACCACTAAGAAGAGTAGAAAAGAGAGCGAAAGATAGTTTTCTAACATGGACAATGCCATGTCCACACAGGATTCTCACCCTCACCGATCAGGCTTTTTCTTTTCCTTTTTTTTTTAATTTTTTTTTCAAACATTTTTTAAAAGTATTTAAATATTTTTTAAAAATAAAAAAAAATCACAAGTTTATTTAAAAACATTTTCTTAATCATTAAATAAAAAAATTTAAAAAAATCGAATTCGATAGAAACTTTCGATAGAAACTTTATGTGGAAATAGTATATTCCTTCTACCATATATAGCGTACTTGACAGTATCGGTACGTACCCTCGAATTAAGTACAAGACAAGTGCATCATCCGTACGTTTTTGAGTTTGTTTTTAGCTTATATCTAAAGCCATTATTTGTTACTTTATTTAGACTTTTGCATGAAAGTTTTTGAATTCCAACTGCACCGTACCGGAGGATTGTCCCTAAACAATTAAGTCCGTTTAGATAGTAAGTTCGTTTAGATAGTGTTGAAACCAGAAATGCAGTAAACGCAGCACAGGTGTATGTAAGAATGCATCAGAGTGAAAGTAACTTTGAATAAACTAATCCTCAATTCAATATTTTCCTCTGTACAGTAGCACACATATTTATAGCAAAGATGTGTCATTACAAGGGAATCATTCTAGAAGATCCTATAATATTCCAAAGGAGGCAGAGTCGGTTATTGCATGCTGTTGAGAATGAGCTGCAGATCAAATGGTGGTGGCATTCTGTTGAGGACACTCAGTGGATGCAGTGGACAAGGCTTGTGAGGTGTTATCCTCTAAGGCAGGTACATATGCTCTAATATCCCCCTACGATTCAAGCGGCATTGATAGGATGGTGAGACTTGAACATAGGAGTGCAAATCGTGCCGAGGAGAGTGGCTTAGTGAAAATATCTGCAATTTATTTTTTACTTGAGACAAAGGAGACAGTGAGAGTTTTGTTAGCAACACGGTCACAAAATGATAATCAGGATCCACATGTTTTGTCCGTGAGTGTAAAACAGGATTAGTTGAAAGATAAGTTGCACCAATATTATAACATGATAAGTGGGGTGCTTCAGAAACAAAAATTCTAACAATGCTTGTATCCACAGAAGTTCACAAGCAGTATTTGCAACTGATTTATATTCTGCTTCAGTAGAGGATCTAACTATTGTCGGTTGTTTCTTGGAGCTCCAAGATATTAAGTGAGACCCAAAATAAACACAAAATCCACTCGTTGATTTCCGATCATCTAGGCACCCAGCCCAATCAGCATTTGAAAATGCTATTAGTTTAATGGAAGAGACAAAGGAAAAGAATAGACCAAGGGATATGGTGAGTTTTAGATAACGCAGAATGCATTTTACAGCTTGCTAGTGAGAGTGTCGGGGACAGTGCATATATTGACAGACTTTGTTGACTGCAAATGAGATATCTGGGCGAGTGAAAGAAAGATACTGGAGACTGCTTACGATACTTCGATAAAGCTGAGGATCCTCAAAAGAGGATCCAGCAAGGGCTGAAAGTTTATCAGATGTGGACATTGGTGTTGACACAGTTTTAGATTCATGCATATTAGTCTTCTTCAGAAGGTCAGAGATGTAATGAGATTGAGATAAAAAGAGGCCTTTAGCCGTGCGACAGACATGGATGCCTAGAAAAAAATGAAGAGAACCTAGGTCTTTGACAGGAAAAGATGCAGACAGAGATGAGATAAAATCAGTAATGAGAGAGGAATCAAAGGCAGTAACAACAATGTCATCAATGTAAATTAGAACATAAACAGAAGCATTAGCAGTTGTAAATATAAAGAGAGATGAGTTAGAAATGGAAGCATGGAAACCGATTGAGATCAATTCCGAACTACGCTTGGCAAACCAAGCCCTAGGGGCTTGTTTCAAACCATAGAGAGATTTATGTAGTTTACAAACAAAATAAGGAAAATCAGAATGAACAAACCCAATAGGCTGCTGCATAAAAATATCTTCTTCTAAGTCCTCGTGCAAGAATGCATTATGTATATCGAACTGATGAAGAGGCCAGTTCCGAGACACTGCAAGAGAGATCAAAAGGCGTATAGTAACGGGCTTAATGACCGGACTAAAGGTCTCCGAATAGTCAAGTCCGGCTTGTTGATGGAACCCTTTAGCAACTAGGTGAGCCTTGCGCCGCTCAATGGTTCCATCGGCAAGCCATTTGGTCTTAAGGACCCATTTCGAACCAAGAAGATTTTGGCAAGGATGGGGAGGGATGAGAGACCAGGTTTTATTTTGAAGGAGAGCTTCAAATTCACTGGCCATGGCAGCACACCAGGCAGGAAATTTTGAAGCTTCCGTGTAGGAGGTAGGTTCATCGGGGACAGATGGAGATGTGGTAAGAAAGGCACTGTGTTTCGGTGGTGGCCATAAAATGGTGCCATCGTGTCAATGCAGTGGACGTGTAATGCAAGCTTTGGACTGGGTAGTCATGGGATGAGTGTTGATGGTGGTTGCAGGGGGGTTATTTGGTAGAGATGAAGTCTGGGTTGAAGATGATGGCGCAGGGGAGATTTGCGAAGGAAACGGCGCAGAGTGATCGGGAGATAGAGAGGAATGAGAGGTAGGGTTTGTATTGGTGGGCTCATGGGCTAGGTTATTAAGGTTGAGAGGAGATGAAGAGATGGGTTGGGTTGGGTCGGGCTGGACAAAAGTCTGAGGGTAAGAGGGAGGGTCCAGATTTGGGCAGGATGGGAAAATAGGCATAGGGGGAGCGGGCTGGGCTAAAGTGGGGGTCTGAGAGAGTAATTCCTAGGCAGATGCGAATGGAAAGAAAGATTCAACAAATCGAACATCACATGAAATGTAAATTCTACCGGATGGTATATGCAAACAATTATATCCTTTGTGATCAGGAGTGTATCCTAGAAAAACACAGAGCTTAGATTGCATGTCTAATTTGTGATGATTAAAGGGATGAAGATTGGGCAACAGGCCAAGCCAAAAACACGTAAAAAATTATAATCAGGTGTAGAATTAAAAAGAGATAGAAAGGAGAAAAATGATGAAGGATGGGTGTGGGCATTCTATTTATGAGAAAAACAGCTGTTTGAAAAGCATCAACCCAGTATTTGGTAGGAGCTGAAGACTGGGCTAAAAGAGAGAGCCCAGTTTCAACAATATGACGATGACGCCGTTCAATACTACCATTTTGAGCATGAGCGTAAGGATAAGAAATACGATGGGAAATACCCAAATTTTGCAAGATAGTATGAAAGGGATGGAATTCACCACCCCGGTCAGATTGGACAGCTAAAATATTTTTTGAAACAGTATTGCGAACAAATGTAACAAAGTGTAGAAAAATTTGAGAAACATCAGATTTTGTATATAATGGAAAAAACCAAACATATTTTGTAAAGTCGTCAACAATGGAAAAATAAAATCTAAAACCATTGGAAGATAGCACAAGCATAGATCCCCACACATATAAAAATAACAACTGAAAAGGAAATTGCGATTGAGAGGCTGAGAGTGGTTGAGGATGAGCATGGGACTTGGCTTGAAGGCATGATGAGCATGGAGATGCAGTGGACATGGGCTTGGAAGTGACTGGAAGGTTGTGATGTCGTATAGTAAAAGAGGTGATCCGAGGATAGGGGTGACCAAGACGAGCATGCCATGTAGTTGGTGAGGTCCGTTCGCCAATGAAAGCATGCCGTGAGGGAAGAGCGACACCCTTATCATCAGTTGGAAGGACATACAAGTCATTCTTAATGGGACCCTGAAGAATTACCTCCTGGGAATGTAAATCCTTCACAAAGTAACCAGAAGAGTTAAATTCAAAGAAAATAGAATTATCCAAGCAAAATTGACGAACAGATAATAAATTTTGAGAAATTAAAGGAACATGAAGTAATTGACGGAGAAGCAAATTGCCAGAAGGTGTTGGAAGTAAGCCAGAGCCAGAGTTTTGAATAGCAAGAGATGATCCATCACCAATTGTTACTTGATCTGGTCCTTGATATGCAGTGGAGTCCAGATTAAGTTTGGAAAAGTCTGAAGTGAAATGAATGGACGCAGCGGTGTCTGGAAACCAATTAGTAGATGCAGTGGGTGTATTTGGAAAATTAGCTGAAAGAGAAGGAGGAGAAGACTGATATGCATGATCAAATCGGTGATAACATGAAATAACTGTGTGACCAATACGATTACAGAGCTGACAGGTAGGTCGATTGGTCTGAGAAGAGGAAAAGAAATTAGTAGGAGATGGAGGGAATTGTCGGCCACCCCATCCAAACCGAAAGCCACGGCCACGGCTTCGGTTAGGAGGGGTAAAATGACCACGAGTAGTGGTAGAGTTGGCAGTGAAGGTATTAGTGGAAAGAAGAGACTGTGTTTGATGTGCAAGACGTGATTCATGGTTTACAAGAAAACTATAGACCTAAGAAATGGAGAGAGGATCGGGACGCGTAGTGATGGAAGACACTACGGACTCGAAATCAGATCCTAAACCAGTCAAAAAGTAAATGATGAATTCGGACTCAGGGAGAGGATGACCTGCGGCATTAAGAGATGCAGAGAGTGCCTTCGCTTTGTGAAAATAGGTAGAGATGGAGTCGGATCCTTTTTTCAGAGTTGCAAGTTGAAATTTGGTGTTCATGAGATTGGCAGTGGACTGAGAGGAGTAGAGATCGTGAAGGGTGTCCCATATTTGCTGGGAAGTGGAGCAATCAAGAATATGAGAGAGGACGGTCTCGGTGAGGGAGGAATAAATCGCAGACATGAAGAGTTGATCTTGTGTAAGCCAGAAGGTATAGTTTGGGTTGGGAAGGTCATCAATGGTGGAGGGAGGCATGGGAGTGGAGTCGTCAACATAGCCAAACAATTGATTGCCGCGGAGAAAGGTGGTGATTTGGGCATGCCAGAGTATATAGTTGTCTGTAGACAGTTTGATAGTGATGAGTTGTGCAGCGGAATTGGTAATGGAGGGATTCGGAGCTTTGGGTGGTGCCATGATGATCGGAGAAAGAAAACTGGGTGTTGGCCCTTTCAAGCTCTCGATACCATGTTGAAACCAGAAATGCAGTAAACGTAGCATGGGTGTATGTAAGAATGCATCACAGAGAAAGTAACTTTGAATAAACTATTCCTCGATTCAATATTTTCCTCTGTACAGTAGCACACATATTTATAGCAAAGATATGTCATTACAAGGGAATCATTCTAGAAGATCCTATAATATTCCAACGGAGGCAGAGTTGGTTATTGCATACTGTTGAGAATGAGCTGCAGATCAAATGGTGGTGGCCTTCTGTTGAGGACACTCAGTGGATGCAGTGAACGTGGCTTGTGAGGTGTTATCCTCTAAGGTAGGTACATATGCTCTAATAGATAGTAAGGTGAGATGAAATAAATTGAGATGGTTTATAAATAATAATAAAATTATTAGTTAAAATTAGATGGATGAGGTCATCTCACCTCTGTTTCCAAAAGGATCTAGAGCGAACTGGGTTGTTGTGAAGTTTTGGAGATTGATATATACCATGGCTAATCATTTCGTGTGAATTGGGCTAGTGGATGGTGTCTTCGAAAACAATGTACCAAGACTTTGCAGAAAATCGTTGAAAGAAAATAAAATTTTATTTCTCATATATGCAAGACCTTTTAAATGAAGACATCTAAATCAAGAAGCCTTTTTATTCATATCTATCTATTTCTATTTCTATTATCTATTATCTATTATAAAAGCGGCTATCCGCTAATGAATAGTAAATTTTTGCCAAATTTTTTTTCCATTTTTACCCTTCTGTCTGTCGAATGTTTTTGTTTGATTCATCATCGTTTTTTCCCTATTTTAGGTTAAAATTGGTTTTTAATGACTGGTCTTTAACTGTTATGCATTGTCAGTGTGAGGGATGTTTTCTCCCTACCGAGTGCAGCGATATTATCTCTGAAGAATTCAGACTCCACAAAACGCTCTCTGTTTATGCTTGCCACATAGCCACGTCTTCAGCATTGGCAGTACTAGCAAAATCTGTTTCTGATCATCCAAACATGCTTTCAGAACTCACGATTTGTAAATAAATATTAATGCTTAATCCAGTGTAATTTAGTCAACTTTCCTCATTTCCTTGGCCTTCTTAATATATATAACTAACATTAATATTGTAGAAAGAGCATGGGGTGATTCTGAAAAGCAGGAATACTCATGAGCGTTTATATTTGCAAAATATTCAATGGTCTGATAAAAGTGAAGTCCCATGTGGCCATATGGTCATTTGTTTGTGGGGAAATTAAAATTTTAAAAACCCTACCAAGTAGCATGTTTTAGATTAATAGCAGTTTCATTTTATGTAGAATGTAACCTTGGATTTTTTTTCTTCTATTGATTGGTTAGTACAGTAGTATAATTTGTACAGTCACTTTTAAAAATTTCAAGCATGCTTCTTGCATAATTGAGTTGATTCTTAAGTCTTTGGTCTCTTTCTTTCGGCCTTTTTCTCAAACAAACGAATATAATTTTATCATTATCATTTTTCCTACACTTTGTATATGATAAATCATTTGAGAAATGACTTTTTGT
The DNA here is from genome assembly GCA_029856935.1 of Cyclocarya paliurus. Taxonomy (NCBI): domain Eukaryota; kingdom Viridiplantae; phylum Streptophyta; class Magnoliopsida; order Fagales; family Juglandaceae; genus Cyclocarya; species Cyclocarya paliurus. Next base: position 18,342,986 of record CM056959.1, read on the forward strand.
GGCAGTAAGGAATTAGGATACCGATTCTTTCTTTGGAAATCATTTTCCATCAAGATATCAGCTCATTGTGTGTATTAACTATGATCTGTCAAGACTCTTTAGCTTGAACTCACACCTTGTTTGAAGGCTCTGTTTTGTTATTCAATCAATTATGCACATTTTGAACTTTTCTCGTTTCCTGTAGTAATAAAATAATTGAAGATGAACTGATGACTACTGCATAATATGCATGGAAATTTACCTGCAGTGTACTCAAATGAAGTAATTTGCTATGTTCTGAGTTATTACAGCTTTAATACCAATACCATTGTGTTATTTGTAATGAACACATTTCTTAATCAATTTGTGCTATTATCTGCTTCTACATATGATTTTTTTCCCTTCCAAATCAGCAAACGTGCCTTGCACATTGAGCCACCACTAGTATATATAGATATATATAAATATATATTCTATTATAAAATGGAAAAATATTGATAGAAGCCACTATTTGCAGCATCCATTTTGCACACACCATGTGGCTTCATCCAGACCGTCCATTTCTTAATATCAGGAAAAATGAGAGGAGGAGAAGAAGCCACATAGTGAGTGCAAAGTGTGCACTCACAATAGTGGCTTCTCTCTAGCATTACTCTTATAAAATAGGCTATCCATGAATGAATAGTGGATTTTTGACCACATTGTTTTCCATTTTTGCTCCTCTATTTTAGTCATTTTCCATTTTTATCCCTCTTTTTTGCTTTGATCTGTTTGCATATTTATGTTTTTGACCCTCTGCTTTGTTTGTTTCCCCTTTTTGTCCCTCATTTGCTTTTGTTTTATTCAGATTTTACATTTTTGTCCCTCAGTCTCACGAACAGTAATTTTTTTACCACTTTTCTTTTCCATTTTTGTCCCTCTATTTTATTCGCATATTTATGTTGTTGCCCCTTTGTTTTTTGTCCCTCGGTTCCCTTTTTTTTTCGCATTTTTATGTTTTTGCCCTCAATTTCATCAGTTGTGATGATATTGGGGTTTCTCGATTTCGTTTGTTTGTGACTGGGTATGGGTTCGTTTTGGTCTTTTTTCTTCCAGTGCATCGATTGTTTGGTCCTTTGAAGACCGAACCATGTTCTTACTGTTGGTTCCTAGACATTCGTTTCTTCGACAGTGTAGTGGTGTGATGTATTGTTAGGGCGAGATGTATTGGCCAGTTGATGGGAGCGTTGTAGAGGAGATTTGTCGGTTTTGTTTCTGCCTAACGATTCTAGATATCTTGGTTATGAGGTCTAGAAAAAAAAATGCCTCTCGCAGTTTCTCTGTTCCAATTGTGTGTTTTTCTGTTCTTCTCGATCATGTCTACTGCTCGTTTGTCATGGGTATGGACTCTCAGTTGTTCTAGTCATAGCGTGTGCTTATCCAATCACAGTTTGGATTTTCTCCTTTTCCTTCTGAGTTGTTGTGGATTTGGATCTTCTCTTGCTTATTTGTTCTCATTTTTTTTATTGTATTTTGTTTGGTTTTGGATCTGAAACTTCTATTGGTTTTGAATCTATCCTACCTCCCACCTGGAACTCTCTCTCTCTCTCTCTCTCTCTCTCTCTCTCTCTCTCTCTCTCTCTCTCTCTCTCTCTCTCTCTCTCTCTCTCTCTCTCTCTCTCTCTCTCTCTCGTTCCGAAATGGCGAAATCCCACTAGCCTTGCATTTCTGCCGCCATCTCTCTCTCGCCACTAGCCTTTCGGTAAGTGTCTTTCTAATGGATCAAAAAATTCTCTGAGTTGTGTTTTATGGGAAGACTTGGATTTACCGTAGTTAGGACTGATAAATTTGCTTCATTGAGGATTTGTTCAATTCCTTTATTAATTTTGCTGCATCGAGCCAGGTGGTTCATGTTAGAAAGCAAGAGCGGTGTTGACCTTGCGCAACAAAAACATTTTATTTTCATGGTTCCAATGGTCAGTTTCTAAGGATATAATATTGGAAAATGATACATCCCCCGTTGGGGCTGTCGTTAGGAGTCCCGCTAGGGTGTTGCAGGACATTTTTGCATGTGTGTTTTTAAGTTTTTTTTATATAATTTTTTTAATAATTTTAAATATTTTTAAAAAATAAAATAAATTTAGAACATTATTAAAATATACTTTTTTAAGTAAAAAAAAATCATTAAAAATACTTTCTTAATCATGAAGTAAAATAAAAAATATTTTTTTATAATTTTTTATTTTACTTCATGATTAAGAAAGTATTTTTTAATAATATTATGAATTTTTTTTAAATATTTAAAATTATTAAAAAAATTATATAAAAAAAAACTTAAAAACACACATGCAAAAATGTGTTGCAACACCCCCAGCGGGGGATGTAGCATCACTCTATAATATTTGTTTTGTTTTGTCTTTATTTCTAATTGTTTTTTATCTTTTTAGTAGATGTACCCCACCCCAGTGTCAAGGACGGGGTCAAACACCTCATCCCCCCCTCCCCTGGAGCCCAGTCCAATGGTACTCATGGCTCGTCGAGCCTAAAAAGTATTTCTGGTTTCAAAAAAGTATTTTTGGACCCAAATTATCACAAGTTAAAATTTATATATACAACAAAAATTTAAAAACTAATAATATAGTTTTTACTCATAAGAGTCGTATTTATTTCACTGCATTGTCTTGGCCTCCTAGGCCACCCTTTATATCAGTCTCACATTGCTTAAAATATGATTATTGTATTATCTTGACCTCCTATATAAAGGTTAACCTAGGAGACTAAGGAAATGCAATGACTTGAATCAAGTCTTCAACAAGTATTTGTATAAGTAAATATTTAAAATATTTATATAAGTATTTATTTATATAAATATTTCAAAATATATATTTTTTATATAGTTGGGCAGAGAATGGGGTCATCCTGCTCCCTGCCCCTGCCAGGCTTTCTCCTTGAGGGGTGGGGGTAGGGCGAACGGGGGTGAGGTAGCGGGGTACAAGCCCCCACTGCCTACCCTTGCTTTTTAGACATGGTCTTATATTTCCAATCATACTAATTTTTATTGCATATTGTAGTGAAAAAGTAGTTATTTAAGAAATACCTGTTGATATGGAGAACTTTGTTGCAGAAAAGAGACGTGTAGTGGTTTTTTCTGAGGTTGATGATAAACTTGTTGAGGCAATATTTCTAAATGATGAGCCCATATCGCCTACCGAACTTGAGGTTTGTTAGTATGCTTTAAAATATTGATGTAGAACCTGTCAACTTGTGCCTATGGAATCTTTGGGTTTGAAGAATTTGTGAACCTAGGGTCTAGGATTTTAGAAAAGTGAGTTAAGGTTTGTAGATTGAATTATGGCTCCAAGAGATTGAATTTTGATGGAAGGCAAGCACTTTTTGGTAATTGAGATTTAAGTGTTTATCGCTTCTTGCTTGAGCAAAAAACTTAGTATTTTCTATCTTTGTCAAGTGTCCTCTCTCTGTCCACCATGTAAAGTGGTTTCCCCCCTGGCGGCCCAGAAGACAAGCCCACGAGGAGCCACTGTGAAATAAGTCAAAGAGCCCGGCCAGGGCAAACGACCCTCAATGGAGTCAGTGGGCCTCTGTAGACTACCCGGCCCATGAGCAAAATCCATATACAAAGCAACCCATGCATGGGGAAAGCAGATGGTAGGGTTAGATGGGACTTGTTACCTTGACACCTCCCCGACGACACCCTACCCCCTTGAACCTACTCGGTAGGTGGGCCTTGATCTCCTGATAGCAAGCATGGGTGGGCTTAAGAGGGAACGTCCGTAGGATAAAGTGAATCAGGGAGCCATGCCGCATTAATGGCATCGCTGTCCGAACTCTATGTCGCATTAATGACACTGCCCTATAAGCCACGTCGCATTAAAAGGGTTCTAACAAAGGAACAGTGGAAAAGACATATTCTCAAAGTCAGGGATGGGTGATTCCCAACAAAAACTTAGTATAAAAGCCAATCCCTAAGTACGAAGAACTCTCTCTAATTTCTCTAAACTTACGTACGAACTGCTAAGGTGATATACTGACTTTAGTATCGGAGACTCCCTGGGCCGAGTTGCTAGAACCCAACCCAAAGGCGGGAGAAACACGACGTTAACACACCATTCTCGGCATCCATGACATCTCTTCTGTAATCGTCGTCTTCCTAGTCTGGCTTCTCTCCAGTTTGTTTCTTTTTCACCTCTTAAAGTCTACTTTTACTAAATCTGTGTTCTCTCCCATTCATTTATTATTGTTTATGTTTACAAAACAGAGCAATCACAAAAAAAAAAAAAAAAAAAACCATTATATTTATGAAATCCACCTTCCATGTCAAAGTTGAAGGAAGAAACTTTATTGTTTGAACCACTGCACATATCCAAACCCTGCAAAATTCAAACAAAAGCCAATGTAAATTTCTACTTTATTCTACTATTTTTTTTAAAGCAAACCCTTGAACCAAATCCTAGGTTATACAGAGTTTAAAACCCAACAAATATGTCTAATAATCGAAAGAACAACACTCGGATTTTGCCTACGCGTCATATTTTTCGTCTTAGGTTACATTTAAAGTAAATACCTGATTGAGATTTTTTGTGATTTTATCTCAATTCTAGATAGTAAATTTTTGAATGGTTCTAAAAAGACAACATATATTATATAACTCATTTTGTAACTCACGTGTTGTTTATTTTATATTTAAGATGACGTTAAATATAATATTTGACATGTATTTTGAGAGATCCCTAAATGAAAATTAAGACCAATACTAAGATAGGAAGAGGCATCCTCAGTTAATTAAATATGGTGATGGTAACAACGACTAGACTACTAATTAAAGTAATAACTAAACAAAGGACGCCTTATTAGAATGCATGAAACCGGCAACAAATGTGTCATTTTGCTAATTAGCCTCAAAATGTGCCTAGCTGCCAAGTTGTATCATCTACAATAAGTAGTAGCAACCCACCTATTCACTGTCAAGATAGCTAACAAAACAATAATGCGTCGTTATTGGAATATAAGAGGGATTGGTCTTTTGCCATTTATTCTTTACCGGATTTTGTTCAATAGAGTTAATGTCAGGGATAAATATTCAAACATGAAGAAAGGGAGAAACAGCTTTATTCCTGATTGTTACATGCATCAAATCAAATGTCAATGTTTTAATAAGTGCTAGATCCGACTTTGTAATAGTCCAATAGATGAGCTTGGAGCCCCCATCTCACTTCAAATAATGCTTTGTCAACCAAATTCAATTTAATACTTTTGTATCTAGCCTTGTCAATGCAGTTTAGGTAAAAAAATATATAGGAAATCAGGCTCATTTAGATAGTGAGATGAGATGAGATAGTTTTAGATAAGTTGAATAAAATATTATTTTTTAATACTATTATTATTTTAAGATTTGAAAAAATTGAATTGTTTATTATATTTTGTATGAGAATTTGAAAAAATTATAATGATGAGATGAGATAGGTTGAGAGTGTTTCTATATATAAACGGAGCTAATTTTGTCTATGCCCCTACCCTCTAGAGACCCTAAAATAAAAGTAGGATGTTTGTCTTCGAAAATAAATAAATAACTAAACCATTACTTTAAAGAAGGAACAAAGGACCAATCCTGTTTTGAAGTGTATTGTTGTATCCAATTTGGCTATTTGACTTCTTTATAACAGAAAATAGATAGTGAAAAGACACTCCCTTGTCCCATGACCCCATCCATTAAAAGGCTATTTTGCCTTACCCATGTAACTCCGGTAACTCAAATGTTTAGCTGCTTCTACTTTTAATTAAGAACACAATCATTCTATCAAAAAAAAAAGAACACAATCATGGGCAAGCCCCACTGTCCAAAGTGGCTGCAGATTTCCCGTGCAGGTCCATGCATTTCCTACTTGCATTTAAATTTCATCTGGGTGTCATTTACCAGAAGCATGTTGTCAATTTGCACTTTCTCCCTCTTTCAATGCATACTTTTTCATGTCTTTTAGTGGCAATAAAATTAATTTATTGACTACTGCCAAATAAAGAAGCTGGTTTATGAATGATATGGTGTTCTCGACGCACGGTAACGACTAGCTAGGGGTGTAAAATTTTTCTGTCACTCGAGAAAACTAAGCCATTTCAAGACCGGACCGAGGTTGCGTTGGGCAGTGAAGTGATATTAAATATTTTATGAATAATAAAAAAAAATAATGATAGAATAGTATATAATAGTGAATAATAATAATAATAAATAGATAAAATAATAATAATAAAACAATAAATAGTCCACTGCTGAAACTAGCTTAAGAGGCCCGATCTATGCGGTGCGTGCTCTTTTTTAACATTGGCTACAGGTTAAGGTGACTACTTTGTTCTTAATAAGTTGCTGCCCTTCCCCATTCATTTCCTGAAATATTTTCTCCTGGTTAACGGAAGTGGGAAAGATAAACTCAGACAGAAATCTACTGGAGTAGACTCCATAAACAGAGATGCAAGAAGGTGTGTGAGATATCCAAGTTGGTCAGTAAAGGGCAGCGGCATTTGCTTGCCCAGTTGCTTCTTATTTGACTTCTTTTTATTATACACCATATCCACACCCTTCCTGAACTGGGAGGAATTCTTCATCGTTCATTTTCGTGGGCGCTGGCTACTTCATTTTCGTGGTTCTGTTTGTGATCCGCTCTTTTGGGTGTCTGCCTGTCCGGTAGTGCTCTATATTTATCTCTCTTTCTCATGGAAAATGCGTTATGGACAACCGACCCATATCCCCGCCGCGGCATTGCGTCCGATGTGGCTAAAATAGAAACAATGTAGTTTTGCAAAATGATAAAAAAAGCTTATCCTTTCCTTCTCATTAAGTTGGCTCTCTCTGCAATGAAACGCGCCCTTTCGAAAACACGCATACAAAGAGCAAGTTAAAGTTATATACTGTTTGAGAAAAATCATGAGTCTCTTTTCATTTACTTCTATATGTATTCTCTGCAACCAAAAAGATAATCACACAAAATTAGAGTTCAAATCGAGAACCAAAGTTATAAATTTCCTTCCACATTTATTTTCCTTTATTTTTCTCAACAAACACCCAGAGAAAGAGAGAGAGAGAGAGTTACTAGCAGGTCAAGTATGTAATTCGTCAAGTGCGTAACATCCTCTAGAACGTAACCAGGGGCCGGTGACGATTTTGGGCTCGGAATTGAACAAGTTCTCCATAGAGCCATTCTTGGAAGTGGGAGAGAGGACGAAGAAGTATTGGGGGCTGCGTTTGAATGTTGAACTGAATTGAATTTAATAATAAAATATTATTAAAATATTATTTTTTAATATTATTATTATTTTAATATTTAAAAAAATTGAATTATTTATTATATTTTGTATTAAAATTTTAATAATTAATTTAGATGAATTGAGTTTGGCTTGTAGCAGGTTTGTGGGATCGAAGCACCGTAACCTTAGAGTAGAAATGGAAACGGAGCTAGAGATGGTAGAGTGACGAGAGTCCATGGAGCCCGATGGAACTTGCAAGTGTGAGCAGAGGATAGGACGAAGAGAAGAGACCCAAAACCAGTGGCTTCGTGGTTCGTGGGTGTGGCTCTGTGGCTTCGTGGATAGGGCAAAGAGAAGAGACAGAAAACCATTGTGGGTTCGGCTGTGACGTGGAGAAGACGAAGAGAGGAAGAAGATGGAGAAAATAGAAAGAGAAAATGGGGGCAAAGTGAAGACGAAGAGAGGTCTGCGGCTTTCTCGAATTCGAAACATAATCGTGGGGATGGAGGAAGAAGAAGACGAAGAAAATGACGATTGGAAATGGGAATCGGGAGACCAGAGCCCCTTCTGTCTTTTATTTTTGCAAAACTACGTCCTTTCCATTTTAGCCACGTTGGACACGATGCCGCGGCGGGGATACGAGTCGGTTGTCCATAGCATTTTTTATCAGTTATATTTGTTCTAGTTTTAATTCTTTACATGGATGACTATCTTGAGTGTATGTAATATCTAGCAATTAGGAATTTCTACACCTCTGTTGATGCTATGATATACATTGCATCGATCTGGTTGCAATAAGTTTTCTTTGGTTTTGATTCTTATGGTATGATTTTTGACAGGGGAATTCCATATCAACTACGAAGTACAACTTCTTTACTTTTCTGCCTAAAGGTTTATTTGAATAGGTAATCTTCAAGCATCTTCACAAGAAAATGTGTATATATGATCATATTGTTTTGTTGATCTGTTGTTATCTTGGTGTTTACTTATGATCGAAGGTGGCAGTTATTCTGTGGTTATTTCTAAATCAACCTATGCATACAACTAGAGTTCAACATTAGGTGTTAAGCCAACATATCTATCTACAGGTTGCTTTGTGTTTGAGGGGTTAGCAGATGCAAATGGAGGTGCATAGAAATAATTCTTGGAGTTTAGAAATAATTTGAGTTTCTGTTTTGGGGTTGGACCTTCATCCTTTTTCTTTTGTTATCTTTTTTCCTTTCTGAGTGGAGTAAAAATTTTAACTTCTATATCCAAGTTGGTGTTTCCTATGATTTTGTTGGAGTGGATTTTGGGTGCGTGCTCTGTTTTTAATATTGGGTACTGCTTAGACTGATTACTTTGTTGTTAATAGGCTGCTATCCTTCCCCATTTAATTCCTAAAATATTGCTACTTGGTTAACGGAAGAGGGAAAGATAAACTCGGAGAGAAATCTACTGGAGTAGACTCCATAAACAGATGGATGCAAGTTGGTGTGATATATCCAAGTTGGTCAGTAGAGGGCAGCGGCATTTGCTTGCCCAGTTGCTTCTTGTTTGACTTCTTTTTTGTTATAGACCATATCCACACCCTTCTTGAACGGGGAGGAATTCTTCATGGTTCATTTTTGTGGGCGCTGACTACTTCATTTTTGTGGTTCTATTTGTGATCAGCTGTTTTGGGTGTCCGGTAGTGCTTTATATTTTTCTCTCTTTCTCATGGAAAATGCAGTACAATTTGTTGCAGGAATTTTTATTTCTTATGAGGTTTGCATCTATACAGTGATTCTAATTTTTATATATCAGTTATATTTGTTTTAGTTTTAATCCTTTACATGGATGACTGTCTTGAGTGTTTGTAATATCTAGCAATTAGGAATTTCTACACCTCTGTTGATGCTATGATATACATTGCATCGATCTGGTCGCAATAAGTTTTCTTTGGTTTTGATTCTTATGGTATGATTTTTGACAGGGGAATTCTATATCAACTATGAAGTACAACTTCTTTACTTTTCTGCCTAAAGGTTTATTTGAACAGGTAATCTTCAAGCATCTTCACAAGAAAATGTGTATATATGATCATATTGTTTTGCTGATCTGTTGTTATCTTGGTGTTTACTTATGATCGAAGGTGGCAGTTATTGGTTGGTTATTTCTAAATCAACCTATGCATACAACTAGAGTTCAACATTAGGTGTTAAGCCAACATATCTATCTATGGGTTGCTTTGTGTTTGAGGGGTTAGCAGATGCAAATGGAGGTGCATAGAAATAATTCTTGGAGTTTAGAAATAATTTGAGTTTCTGTTTTCGGGTTGGATCTTTCATCCCTTTTCTTTTGTGATCTTTTTTTCTTTCTGAGTGGAATAAAAGTTTTAACTTCTATATCCAAGTTGGTGTTTCCTATGATTTTGTTGGAGTGGATTTTGGGTGCGTGCTCTGTTTTTTAATATTGGGTACTGGTTAGACTGACTACTTTGTTGTTAATAGGCTGCTACCCTTCCCCATTTAATTCCTGAAATATTTCTACTTGGTTAACGGAAGTGGGAAAGATAAACTCGGAGAGAAATCTACTGGAGTAGACTCCATTAACAGATGGATGCAAGTTGGTGTGTGAGATATCCAAGTTGGTCAGTAGAGGGCAGCGGCATTTGCTTGCCCAGTTGCTTCTTATTTGACTTCTTTTTTGTTATAGACCATATCCACACCCTTCTTGAACAGGGAGGAATCCTTCAAGGTTCATTTTCGTGGGCACTGACTACTTCATTTTCGTGGGTCTGTTTGTGATCAGCTGTTTTGGGTGTTCGGTAGTGCTTTATATTTTTCTCTCTTTCTCATGGAAAATGCAGTACAATTTGTTGCAGGAATTTTTATTTCTTATGAGGTTTGCATCTATACGGTGATTCTAATATTTATATATCAGTTATATTTGTTTTAGTTTTAATTCTTTACATGGATGACTGTCTTGAGTGTTTGTAATATCTAGCAATTAGGAATTTCTAGACCTCTGTTGATGCTATGATATACATTGCATCGATCTGGTTGCAATAAGTTTTCTTTGGTTTTGATTATTATGGTATGATTTTTGACGGGAATTCTATATCAACTATGAAGTACAACTTCTTTACTTTTCTGCCTAAAGGTTTATATGAACAGGTAATCTTCCAGCATCCTCAGAAGAAAATTTGTATATATGATCATATTCTTTTGCTGATCTGTTATCTTGGTGTTTGCTTATGATCGAAGGTGGCATTCAATGGGTGGTTATTTCTAAATCAACCTATGCATACAACTAGAGTTCAACATTAGGTGTTAAGCCAACATATCTATCTACAGGTTGCTTTGTGTTTGAGGGGTTGGACCTTTCATCCTTTTTCTTATGTGATCTTTTTTTTCTTTCTGAGTGGTGTAAAAATTTTAACTTCTATATCCAAGATGGCCATTAATTGATATCTTTCTGATATTGATTTGTTGTAATTTCCAGTTTTATTTGAAAATTTCATAGGAGCTAAGAACTTTAGAAGGTGAACATAACCTTATATTGACTCAAAAGTCACTCATTACTGGAATATTAGGTAGACTTATCTAGTTCAATTATCTGAAATTGAATTTGTTATCTTATTCAAGGACTTACAAGAAATAGGTAGCTTCAAATTTAAGTTCCATTATATTATGAATTATCGGAGAGGCATGAATACGAACAGATTGACTCAGTTAATTGCTTCAACATAAAATTATGCTGTGAAAAGCAAAACTACGGAACCAAAGCAATGACTATAGAATGGCCATATAGTTTCCACCATCTGAGAAGGTGCCTGGACTGTTTTGTGTGGTAGATCATTGAAAAGTTTTGTGAGAAGCAAGTGGCAATGTTAAGAAGAGAACTTTACTTTCTCATTGCTATCCTTACATGCAGTTCATCCTATATTTACTATAGAATAGACACATCATTCTTCCATATTAGATGTGATAATTATATTTCTTAATCTGTTTTGTGATATTATTTGCCTCTACAGAGGATTTATATATTTTAGTGGATTTATTTATGCTTCAGGTAGTACTTGATTTTGTTCTTTTCTCTTTTAAAGGCCTGCTTGACTATAGTTAATTTATTAGGTTTGAAGTAATGATAGTATTCCAACACTCCCAAATACTTGGTGTCGCTGCATCCATTAGCAATCATTTATGGATGTTTTATAGCTATAATTCATTAAGAAATCAAGGGAAAATGGTTGAAAACTTGAAGAACCCAAGAGAGAAAAGACCTTGCTGCTGTCTGTTACAGTTTTTGCTGGTGTCTGTTTAATTTTTTGTGCTGTCTGTTTTGGTTTTCCATTGCCTGTTGTTTGTGTGATTTTGTGTGGCTCTTTGACTTGCATCTACCATGGATGAGAAAAGAAGAAAACCATGAAGAGATTTGGATGTTTGAACTATCGTTGGACTGGAAAAGAAGTGAGAGCAGCAACGGAAATTAAGTTCTAACGAGATAAAAGACATGTTGCTTTTTTAGCCTTTTAAAGGAAGAAAAGGGTTACCTATAGGAGAAAGGAAATTGAGTTTATAATTTTAATTGTTGAAAGTTTATATGGTTTAGTCACTGCAGTCAGAACATTGTCTTTTTTTCCCCTTTGGGATTAATGAACTTGGTATGTGTACTATTAATCATGTATTTAGCATATCATTCTTAATGGGTGGGAGAGTTAAGCTCGAGGAAAATTCCATCCCATCACCAAGATTGATGAGCACAAGTGAACTTGAGTAATATGGATAATCTTTTCTTTTTTTTTAATTCGTCTTTTCGAAATCTGAGGTTCTCTTACATATATGTTTGTATTCAAACTTTGTAGGGAGTTTCGGCCTCTTATTAAATTCAAACGTGATCGCGAGACTGACACCGTTTTCAAGGTTCTTGATGGTCTAATGTTCAAGGGTGAATATGTGTTCAAGAAAATGCCAACAGATTCTTTAAGTTGCTGGGGAGTTGAGCCGTCAGAAAAGGAGTTCTTGAAGTTTAAACCTTCTGTGAATACTGAATATGATAATTTGGAGTGACTTTCACAGCTTTATGGTGAACAAAAGAAAAGGTGGATAATAAGAAGTGTGATTAAGTGTCAAAAATTGCATGATTAGGTTGCTAAATTGAATAAATTGTTTCACTAAAAACTGAATTAAGTACTTAATTATGCAGTAATTTTTAGTATTTGACTCGTTGAAAAATTCTGATATTTTACACTTAAAATGATTTATAATACAGTTTGTAAAATCACATCAGAATTAATCTTTCAATTTTATCCCTCATTGTGAATACTTAATCTTAATTTCTGTAGGAGTATCCTTGAAAAGGAATTGATGTAGAATATTTTTGAAATGAGAAGTGAAGGAGCTCGGCAGTCAACAGACTCACGCACAGGAATTCACGTTCGGCCTCAACATTCACGCACGATCGCATGATGGGCTGATGGCACTCGCACGAACACGCACGGACGAAGGGGCTGGAAGGAGAGCAGTTGACGCAGAGGACTTCACGGAGAAGGGAGATAGAGGCAGAAAAAAAAAAAAAAAAAAAAAAAAAAGGAAAAGAAAAGAAAGAGGGGGAGCCGACATTCATTAATTTTTATTTTATTCTTTTGGTTTTTATACTCTCTCTTTTTCAGCAGTTTATTTCTTCTTCGGGATTATTTTATTGTTTCGGTGGAGACATTTGGCCTCTGTTGTTGTCGGCAGTGTGAGGTTCTTCTTTGTTTTTATTGTTTCCGTTTCAGACTATTAGATTTCGTTTGGTTCGGCTGTTTCGATTCCATTTAATTTACTTTCAGTTTTTTATTCCGCTTGTCACTTTATTTACAGCGCAATTTTATCATTTTTTTTGTTCTCTTTTCAGTACTCGTTATCATTGAGCATTATTATTTTTCCTCTTCAATTTATTTACACAGTAATTTCAAATGTTAGGGTTCATCATTTTTAGACATTTTACTAATTTAGAAATGATAGACTAGATTTTTAACTTGGGATTCAATGAGTAACCTATAACTGTTTGGAGTTAGATTTTCTTCAAGTTTATGAAATTTTGAGTGATTAACTTGATAGATTGTATTTCATTTTGCTTATGGAAAAGATTAAAATTCTGTGTACTTGAACTTGATCAATCGTAGACGTAAAGGCACGATTGATGCTTGAACTCGTGACGAGATTTTGATGGCTTTCTTTCACTTTACATTTGTTATACAATTTGTCAAGTATCTTGATTATACTGAAAAGTGTGCTTATTGTTTAATTAACTGATCATAATCTCTTGGAATGAGAAAATGATTGAAAGAATATGAAATTAGAGGTAAATCTAATCTCAAATCAGAAATGGGCGAAAATTACATCTCAAGTTTCATCTCTTTTAGTCAAGATAATTCTTTACACTAAAATCTCACATATGCTTTGATAATCCTTTGTCTCTGTGGAATACGATCCTGGACTTATCTTTAATACAACTTGACACTTCTATACTTGGAAGCACATTTGAGACCGAGTCAAAGTGATAAATGGGGTGGGAAACAAGAGGGTTCCTTAGGATTTGGTGATGTGAACAGCTTTGAGCTGTGTGATCTTGTTTGTTTTGGTTTTCAATTTGAGCAATTTCCATAGACGTTTGTTGATATTATGTTTTATTCTACTGTGCATTGAGCTGTTTACTAATGATTAATCTTATGTACTCTTTCAATTTTCTTGTTGATTGTGAACTAACACTGAATTACAAAGATTTTGTGCCACATGTAATGAGTCACAAGTTGTTTGCTGTTTGGACACATTATTTTCACAATTTTTTTCTTTCTAACTAGGTAAACGTACCTTGCATGTTAAACCACTGCTAGTATATATATATATATAGATATATGTATATATATATATATGAGGAGGAAAGGAAAACTTTAAACTTATTCTCTTTGAGAGAGAGTGATACATATTGACTATTTTTTCTTCTCTTTTCTTTCCAATGATCAGATAAAAGTACTGATACTATAACACACTGGAAAGATTTGAAAGAATAATCTCACTTCGACATCCAGGAAGAAGAAGAAGAAATTGAACTTTTGATTCAGATTTTACCTGCCTTACAAGTGCATACTCCACACTCTACAAATACTAACCTCCCTCTGGGCTTCTACTAACTAATGGGCCAGAGGTCAACTTAACCAGACAAAGAAATGATACAAGTTCAAACAACTCTATTAAATAGTAAAGGAGCCTTGAACTGACTTGAGAATAACATTCAAATAAAAGAAATGGCCATAGGCCCACACACAACTAGGGGACTGAGGCCGACGACTAAACCTTTATTGCTTAAACCCAAGCCCACAATGCCTTGGTCCACTACTGTCAGAGAAAATAACCTTGAAGTGCAGTACGACCTTTATTGATCAGTTTGATAATCCAAGTTGATAATCTACGCCACGCCCTCTTTAAATAGTACATCGTAGACAACGTTCCAACTGGAAGAAAAAATGCAACGGCGACGAGTGTTACGTGTAAACAAGCAGCACTGCGAAGCTTTAAGGAGGCAGTTGAAATACCGTATGTAGCGGAAAATGAGACCAAGCCATTCCATATCTGTATAAAAAAGGGGAATCCGGATACAAGATACGTAATGACGCAGATGGACGAAGAAAATGCTAGCGTATTAAAGAAATAGAAAACTTTGCAATTATAGGGGTAAGAACCCAAAATTGCGGTGCCAGCTTCCTGATTTACCCCATGGTCGTTCTTGGTGTCTTGCCAAACCCCACCGGGAGGGTTGAGTCCAGCTTGGAATGTAGCGGCAGCAATCAGTGCCAACACCACTAAAAGTGCATTTCGTACATCATTGGGGGAATCTCGTTCTGGCGTATATTTGAATTATGAATCCAAATCAAAATCTACGGACTTTTGATCAGGCTGGATAGGCCGCTCGATGGGCGGGGCATCCATTTCAAGCGAGGAAACAGCTGGTTGGTTGGGTCGGGTAGACATCTGTAGTACTAGGCATGTAGCAAATAGCAAGCTAAGGCGCGCAACCAAGGTAAAGCTTTAAATAGAGACCTAGCCTACCTTTGGTGTGGCGTAATTGGTTAAATTAGTGGCTGCAAAAAGTTGATTATACAACACATGAGCTTTTATTCATCATCTTTATACACCACACGTCACATTTTTTTTTTTAAGTAATTGAATTATTCTACCTATCATTCATATTTATTATATACTGGATGTTAAAAGTCTTTGAAATATATTAAGAGAAATGATATTTGTATCTTGAAAAGCGTAAGCGCTGCATTATCATTTTAAAAAAAAGTAAACAAATATATAACTTACATGAAAAAAAAAACTATTTTTCTAATTGTGGACCCCATTCTTTTTTAAAAAAAAATTACACAATGCTTGAACACTCATCCGTAACATTACTCTTTAATTAATATTTGGTTCTCGCGTCATGTTGTTGATTACTGTCAAAATCCATTGCGCACCTTGTAGGATATGGTGCCTTCTGATCATATTCTCAAAATACCTATATCTACAGCTAGCTATGGCAACCTCCGGAGGACTTGTCTCTATGCATGTCTTCCAGGCCAACACTTTCTATGATGAGAAACTCATGGGAAGAGTTCGGTGCATACGGGTCACACACTTATTGCGTGATTTCTACATCTTAGAACCTCACAAGGTATCAAAGATTACATACTTAGGAATATACACATGTGCATACAAAAGTGTTGTAAAATAAATTTACAAATTAATGTAGGAGTGAGGATACTCTACTGCCCCACTCTTACTGCTGGGCATATCACCCAGTGGTTTTTTTTTTTTAACATTTTTTTAATACATTTAAAGATTTTTTTAAAAAAAAATCTCAATACATTTAAAATCACTTCCTTAATCATTAAATAAAAAAAAATTAAATACACAAGTGGTCAAATTGAGTGGACAAATTGGGAAGGCAAACTAGGATTTTTCTTAATGTAGTGGTTTCATATAATATGTTAGATCTATTTTATAATAAAGATAGTTTTAGAATTTAACATACCATATCAAATCATATAAATTTATGAATATTTTATTTTATGAAGTTTTTTATAGTTAAAAAATTTTTCATATATATATATATATATATATATGACAAGTCCTAGGTCTTTAATTAATTTTTCGTTGGTTCATTTTTTAATTTACTAGACGCGAGGTTTTTCATCAATTCAAAGCACACGCCAGACGTTACATTTATTTTTATTTATTTTAGGGATCATAGGATGCGCCCCTCACTAGATCAGATTGCATGCTTAGATTCATGACCTGGTCCTAAACGAGAAGATCATCATGCGTACGTAGATATTATGATTTTTTTTCTTTTTTCTTTTTGGTTAATTAGCCTTTGACCATTGGTATAAGAACATTAGATCCAATCAAATCCACCTTTCACAAATTTTTCTTTCAAATATTGTCTTCAATAATATATTACCAATCAAGTTTACATGTATTGAAAATGAGTACATAGAAATCAAGTTTGTTTTCTCAGTTACATAGATGGGGCAATGTTTTATTTAATTTAATTATTGGCATTATTAATTTATTATGATAATTCTTTCTGATTGATAATAATTGAGAAAAAATATTTTCAGTCATAAAATGTACAAACGTGGGCCGCAAACTCTTTTTAAAAAAAGTGAATAAATATAGAAGTCACAAAAATTTATTTTTTAATAATCGAATTCACTCTTTTTCAAAAGGAATACTCAGCAATTACACAATCAATGACTGTATCTAACAATTTGATCCAATCAAATCCGATGTTCTTAACTTTTTCAAAGATTGGCTTCTTAATATAATAATCAAATTTACAAGAAGTATTGAAAACGAATGTTTTCTTGAGAGCTAGTTAAGTTGTTTTCTTGGTAAGAGAGGTGAGGCTCAAAATAAATCATACACCCTGTACGACTGCTACGTACTAAATTGCATGGTTTTATAAGTCACTTACTTAAATTATAAGCCACCCAAAATATAACGCGCTGACTGAAAATGACAAAATAACATGTATCACAAGATCATGGCTTGGATGCGATGCTTGACAATGATCTCTATCGCAAGAATACTAATTCAAAGCACGTCTTATTGTAACACTGAAAAAGGTTGAGTCATTCAACTTTCTAAATAAACTAAGGCCTCATTTGTTTTTAGAGATGATAATTGGGCCTATGAGTTTGCCTCTTCAAAATTATCACTTGGGTATTTTATTTTATTTTTTATTTTTTATTCTTTTTAATGGTTAAGGAAGTGATAATTAGTGAGATGACTGTGTATTTTTTTATTTTTAAAAAAATTTAAAGGTGTTTAAAAAATATTTAAAAGAAAAATAAAATAATAAAAGGATATAATTTGCAGTAGTTGTAAGTTTGAGGTGGCAAACTCATAGGACTGAGTAGCATGCATGATTGAGTAGCAATACCCTTACATCATCCAAACTGATCTATTTGTTCGATTATTTTTCTCCTTTTTGTTAAGTACATAATATGCCATTCTTACTCCAATTTCTTTACGTGAGCCCACATCCTTCTCCTAAGTAGTAGAACATTCTAATTCTATTAACAATAAAATATAAATAATTAAATCTATCATTTCACGTCTAACTTAAACTTTTAAACTTTTGGCGTCATTACTTGTAGTGAATTCTATAATTCTTTCTCTATGATAGAACAAAATTCCTTGCCAAGATTGCCAAGAAACTTGTAGGAAATAAAATAGTAATAGAAGAATATAAAAAACACAAGAGAATTACGTGGTTCAATTCTAATGATCTACATCCACGACATGAACAGTCTAAAGTCTATTTCATTCACGATCAGAATTGTACAACTTTTTGAGATTACAAGAACACTCTTCTTACTCTCTCAAATTCTTGAAGAATCTTCCCTTTAGAAATATTCTCTCTCTAATCTCTCATATACTCTCACGTACTACAAAGATGATCTCAAAATTACATTGCCTCATATTTATACATATGTATAGAATACACAAAATGACCTTGCAACCCTCCAGCTCAAAGTATTCTGATTTACCTGAATCTTGATTCTTGGCTGCAAGCTTTAGTTCATTTTGACGTGTAAGGATCTAATTGGTTGACATCTTATTTAACAAATCTCCACATTGGCAAGCACTTAGTCCTTGCAAGTTGTCTTCTTCCTCCTAGTTGTTCCTACAAGTTCCCCCTATAGGATACTTAACAATTTCCTATGTTATCAAGTTCAAGCAGTGCCTAAACTTGATTGTCGGTAATGACTTTGTCATCATGTCTGAAGAGTTGTCTTCTGTTGGAATCTTTTCCAACTCAATCTCTCCAGCTGATATGATACCCCTTACAAAATGTAATCTAATATCTATATGCTTTGATCTCTTATGGTATACCTAATTTTTGACAAGGTAAATGGTACTTTGATTATCACAATGAACTGTGACATCTCCTTTATACATGTCTAACCCGCGAGAGATACCTTCTAACCATAGAGCCTCCTTTGTTGCCTCAATCATTGCAATGTACTCTGCTTCAGGTGTTGATAAGGCTACTACTGGTTGCAAGTTTTCCTTCCAACTGACAGTACCTCCGAAAATAGTTAACACAAAACCAGACAGGAACTTTCTTGTGTCTAGATTTCAAGCATAATCTAAGTCAACAAAGCCTTGGAGATCAAATCCTAGTAGTGAATTTTCACCAAACTTTAATCTTAAACTTCTTATCCCAGAGAGGTATTGAAAAATGCATTTGATAACATGCCAAAGTGGCTTACTTGGATTGCTCATAAACCTGCTAACTATGCTGAGAGTATAAGTTAGGTTTGGCCTAAGACATACCATAGCATACATGATACTTTCCACCATGCTAGCATATGGAATTTTATCCATAAATTTCTTCTCTTCATCAGTTTCTGGTGCTTGAGAAACTGACAGTTTAGAATGTTGCCCAATAGGAGTACTAATAGTCTTTATTCGATCCATACCAAATTTGTTTATAATTTTGGAAATATATGACTTTTGAGATAGATAGAGAAGCTTTTTATTCCTTTCCCTTATTATCTCCATTCTCAAAATTTTTTTAGCAGGTCCTAGTTCTTTCATTTCAAATTTTGATTTTAATATTCCTTTGACTAGATCAATCTGAATTTTATCCTTACAAGGAATTAGCATATCATCTACAAAAAGCAGTAGATAAATTGGATTTTCATCAATTTGCTTGTAATATACACAGCTATCATAATTGCTGCTATTGAAACCAATATTAATCATATGGGAGTCAAACCTTTTATACTACTGTTTAGGGGACTGTTTAAGTCCATACAGTGATTTTTTCAGTAAACATACTTGACTCTTAGTTGTTTCTATTGTAAAGCATTCGGGTGGTTGCATGTATATAACTTCTTCAATTTCTCTATGCAAGAAAGTTATCTTCACATCTAGTTGTTCTAAATGCATATCTTGATGAGCAATGAAAGAAAGTAACAGTCTTATTGAACTGTGCTTAACCATAGGAGAAAAGATTTCATTATAATCCACCCCCTCTCTCTATGTAAACCCCTTTGCTACCAACCTAGCCTTGTACCTATGTAACTCAACCCCTGGTATGCCTTTTTTCTTTTTATAGATCCATTTGGATCTAATAAGTTTCTGTTTTTATGGTTTTGAAACCATTACCCATGTTTGGTTTTTGTTTAAAGATTACATTTCTTCTTGCATTGCAAGCATCCATTTCTCAGCCTCTTTACTAGCCATGGCCACTTTAAAAGACCTTGGCTCCAGCTCAATTATTTCCCCAGCAACAGTTAGAGCAAAAGCTGTTAGTTCAGCTTGCCCATACCTCTGAGGTGGTCAGATAACTCTTCTTTCTCAGTCTCTTGCCAGATTGTAAAAGTTTTCTCCAGCTTGAGTTTTATGCTCAGTGCTTTTACTCAGTTTTTATTTACTGATTATCTTGATAACATGGTGAGTCTATTGATTTCTCCACCTCAAGTTGTATATGAGTAATGGTAGGTTGCTGTCCTAGATTTTTTGGTTTAGATTTCTGTCAAGCCATTTGCCCCTCATTGAAGGTCTCATCTCTACTAATGATACATTTCTGTATCCCAGGTTCATCTATCCATATCTTATAACCTTTAACATCATTTGGGTAGCCCACAAAAATGCACTTAAGTGCTCTAGGTTCTAACTTGTCAGTTTTAGTATGTGCATAAGCTACTCATCCAAAAACTCTTAGATGGTCATATCTAGATGGTTTTCCAAACCACATCTCTTGTGGTGTTTTAAAGTTTAAAGCTGAGGAAGGACATCTATTTATTAAGTTAACTGTTGTGGTGGCAACCTTAGCCCAAAAAGGATTTTGGTAATCCTGAGGTTGATAACATACATCTCACTCTCTCCAAAATGGTTCGATTCATTCTCTCAGCCAAACCATTTTGTTGAGGGGTTTCCCTCATTGTTTTATGCCTAGCTAAGCCCTCCTTTTGATAGAAAATATTACAATTATTGGATAGATATTCTAGGCCATTATCTGTCCTTAACCTATTAATTTTCCTGCCAACCTAATTTTAACCAGAGTTTTCCATTATTTGAACTTGGCAAAAGTATCACTTTTATTTTTCAGAACATATAACCATACCTTCCTTGAGTAGTCATCAATAATGCATAAAAAATACCTTGCCCCATCATGTGAGTTGACCCTTGCTGGCCCCTAGAGATTTGAGTGAATGTAATCCAAGGTTTGCTTGTTTGATGTACTGTTGGTTTGAAGCTGACTCTTATTGCTTTTCCAAAAATACAATCCTCATAAAAAGGTAGTCCTCCCAACCTTTCTTCCTCGGGCAGACCTTGTTTTTCTAGTTCTTGAAGACCCTTCTAACTAATGTGTCCCAGTCTCAAGTGCCATTGTCTAACCTTGTCTTCCTTTCTATTTTGCGCAGTGATGCCTCACCAATGACAGTCTTGCCTACTAGCATTTCCAGCCAATTTTTTATGATCCCCTTCATTACTATCAAAGAACCCTTGGCAACTCTCAGTGTTCCAGATTTTGACTTTAAAATATAGCTAGATTTGTTAAGCATTCCTAGAGAAATCTCTTCAGTTCAGGTATATATCTTACTTCTTGTAGTAACCTTTCCATACCATCAAACATTTTTAGCCTAATTGACCAAATTGCCAAAATCTTACATGTTTTATTGTTACCAAGAATTACATGTCCTCCATCCAACTCCGTGAATGTTTCAACCCATGATCTAGAGGGGCACATGTGAAATGAACATCCTGAATCAAGGATCCATTCCTTTCCTAAGTCAACTTCTGAAACATTTAAGATGACATTAAATATAATGTTTGACATGTATTTTGAGGGATCCCTTACTGAAAATTAAGACCAATAGTAAGATGGGAAGAGGCATCCTCAGGTAATTAAACATGGTGATGGTAACAAAGACTAGACTAAAGTAATAACTAATGAAAGGGCGCCTTATTAGAATGCATGAAACCAGCAACAAATTTGTCATTTTGCTAATTAGCCTCAAAATGTGCCTTGCTGCCAAGTTGTATCATCTACAATAATTAGTAGCAACCCACCTATTCACTGTCAAGATAGCTAACAAAAAAAGAATACGTTATTATTGGAATACAAGAGGGATTGGTCTTTTGCCATTTCTTCTTTACCTGATTTGGTTCAATAAAGTTAATGTCAGGGATAAATATTCAAACATGAAGAAAGGGAGAAACAACTTTATTCCTGGTTACATGCATCAAATCAAATATCAATGTTTTAATAAGTGCTAGATCCACCTTTGTAATAGTCCAATAGATGAGCTTGGAGCCCCCATCTCACTTCAAATAATGCTCTATAAACTAAATTCAATTTGCCCTTTTTGGATATAGAGATGGTTTCATCTTATCTCATCATTATAATTTTCTTAAATTCCCACATAAAATACAATAAACAATTCAACTTTCTCAAATTTTAAAATAATAATAATATTAAAAAATAATATTCTTATAATATATTATTTAACTCATCTAAAACCATCTCATCTCACTATCCAAACCAGGCCATACTTTTGTATCCAACCTTGTTAATGCAATATTCTTTATACTGTGTCTATCATTCTCATTCTCTAATTATTGGAGATGTTTAGGTAAAAAAAATCTAGGGAATCTTGATTTTATCTTTGCCCCTACCCTCTACAAAACCCTAAAATAACGGTCGGATGTTTGTCTTTGAAAATAAATAAATAACTAAACCATTACTTTAAAGCTGGGTCGGCTATGGTAAGGCCATTTAGACCATTGCTTAAGGTCACCATCCTGTGTAAGGTCTCCTAAAATAAAAAGAGGTGTTTTTAAAAAAATAAAACTCCTTTCATTAAAAAAAATTTTAAATAATTTTTATAGTTTTCAATGTGTGCAAGGCCCTATAATACTAAATTTAACATTTAATACAATGAAAATTTTTTATAAGTTATACAATGAATTATTTATATTTTAAATAATTTTTTTAAAATCTTGCTGAGTTGAGGGACAAAATCTGTATTGAGTCATCATTTTAAGTCATTGTTGTAAATATAAATTTACAAAAACTGTATTTAAAGATTTTAAATAAAATCTCATTTTATTGGAAATTTTGAAAATATTTCATATAATATTTTATATTTGATTATATTATAATTACGAATAACTCACTTAAATTTTGTATTAGATCTCGATTTGTATTAAACCACCCTGCTTTAAAGAAGGAACCAAGGACCAATCCTGTTTTGAAGTGTATTGTTGTATCCAATTTGGCTATTTGTCTTTCTTTATAACGAAAATAGATAGTGAAAAGACACTCCCTTGTCCCATGACCCCATCCGTTAAAATGCCATTTAGCCTTACCCATGTAACTCCAGTAACTCAAATGTTTAGCTGCTTCTACTTTTAATTAAGAACACAATCATGGGCAAGCACCACTGTCCAAAGTGGCTGCAGATTTCCCGTGCATGTAAATGTATTTCGTAGTTGCATTTAAATTTCATCTGGGTGTCATTTCTCAGAAGCATGTTGTCAATTTGCACTTTCTCCCTCTTTCAATGCGTACTTTTTCATGTCTTTTAGTGGCAATAAAATTAATTTATTGACTACTGCCAAATAAAGAAGCTGGCTTATCAATTCATATGGTATGGTGTTCTCGACGCACGGTAACGAGTAGGGGTGTAAAATTTTTCAGTCACTCGAGAAAACTGCCATTTCCGAACCAGACCGATTAAGGTTGCCTTTACGTAGTGAGGTGATATCATATATTTTATAAATAATAATGATAAAATAGTAAATAATAATAAAAAAGAGATAAAATAGTAATAATAAAATAAATAATCCACTGCTGAAACTAGCCCAAGAGGCCCGATCATTGCGGTGCGTGCTCTTTTTTAACATTGGCTAGAGGTTAAAGTGACTAATTTGTTCTTAATAAGCTGCTGCCCTCCCCATTCATTTCCTGAAATATTTCCTCCTAGTTAACGGAAGGGGGGAAACATATCCAAGTTGGTGTTTCCTGTGATTTTGTTGGAGTGGATTTTGGGTGCGTGCTCTTTTTTTTTTTGAGATTGGTACAGGTTAGACTGACTACTTTGTTGTTAATAGGCTGCTACCCTTCCACATTTAATTCCTGAAATATTTCTACTTGGTTAATGGAAGTGGGAAAGATGAACTCGGAGAGAAATCTACTGGAGTAGACTCCATAAACAGATAGTTGCAAGTTCGTGTGTGAGATATCCAAGTTGGTCAGAAGAGGGCAGCGGCATTTGCTTGCCCAGTTGCTTCTTAGTTGACTTCTTTTTTGTTATAGACCATATCCACAAGACCACACCCTTCTTGAAACGGGAGGATTTCTTCATCGTTCATTTTCGTGGGGGATGGCAACTTCATTTTCGTGGTTCTGTTTGTGATCAGTTGTTTTGGGTGTCTGGTAGAGCTTTCTATTTTTCTCTCTTTTTTCATGGAAATTGCAATACAATGAACAATTCAAGAGTTGTACACCCCTAATAGAATCCCAAATATTCTGAAACCGACGTCGACACCATCGGTGTACACCCCTAATAGAATCTCAAGCTGTCCACTTTCGATAATTCAAGAGTTGTACACAAACATTCTTTAAGAGAATATTTGGCTACAACTCTCGGACGGGTCTAAGATTCAAGTACATAAAAAATAACCCTAAAATCCAAAATTATCTAACTCCTACAATTATACTATAAATTTGAAAGCAAATCACATTCTAAATCACAAATATTTTACAAAATTACATTACAAATCACCAATATTATAAATATTTTATGAGTATTAAGCATTAATTTAAGTATTAATAATTGCTATGTTATATTATATTATAAGTTTCCATTTTAATTTAAGTACAAAAAATTTAGTAATATACTATATAGTTTTTTAATTATATATTTTATAAGTATTAATTATCAATTTATATATTAATAATTCCAATGTTATATTATATTTTAAGTTTCCATTTTAATTTAAGTGCAAAATATTTTGTAACTATACTATATAGTTTTTTAATTAAATATTTTATAAGTATTAAACATTAATTTAAGTAAAAAAAATCCCTTATAAGTATTATATTTTAAGTTTCCATTTTAATTTAATTGCAAAATATTTTGTAATTATACTATATAGTTTTTTAATTAAATATTTTTTAAGTATTAAAAATTAATTTAAGTATTAATAATTCCTATTTTATATTATATTTTAAGTATTTTAATTTAAGTACAAAATATTTTTTTAATTATACTATATAGTTTTTTAATTATATACTCCTTATGTTATATTATATTTTAAGTATTAATTTTAATTTAAGTGCAAAATATTTTGTAATAATTCTTGAGTTTTTTATATTTTAAGTATAATTTTTATATATCTTATTAATCTTTTAAGTAAAATCTAGTAAGTGAAATCTTATTAGTCTGTTTAAATAGAATTATGTTCAAACAAGATTCTGTTCGGATAGGATTCTATTCGAACAAACATTATAGCATTCGAACGGGACAATCCTAGATTCCAAACACGAAGCAAAGACAAAACATTTGCCATAAAACACAATCTCATAAGATGCATATTGATATAGAATACATTTTAAATGAGATTGGACAAACACAAATATATCAAAAATCTTAACATAATTAATTAAAAACTATAAATTATCAAAAATCTGAAAATTAGAAATATTATCTCAAATTTAAGCAATCCAAACAAAATAGCTATATACAATACCTACATAAGCATAAAACACATTATGATAAAATCATAAATCATGTGCAATAAACTAACATTAATGAAACTTGAAATACAAAAAAAAAAAAAATAGCAAAAAAATAATAGTTACATCTTATAAACCTCTCATCTCTCTCAAGAATCCCTTCTCTCTCACTAAATCTGTTCTTCTCTCTCTCCACAACACTCTCTCACACACACCAGTAAGCATAGCCGTGCTCTGCCTCCAAAGAAATGCAAGTTCGAAGTGAAAATGAACTGGAGGTTGAGGTATTTGAACCTGTGAAGTCCAGTTCGAACTGGACATTTACTCATTCGAATACGAAAATTTCAAATAGGCGCCAACTTTTGCCACAATTTAATTCAAGTTCGAACGTGAAAATTCATCGTTCGAACTAACAAATCAGAATATTCTTTAGCATATTTTTCAAATGTAGAGAAGATCAAAGGGTATTTTTCGTTCGAATGAGGAATTTTCATGTTTGAATAAACTAACATTTAGAGTATTTGGCGCGAAATTTCATTCCAACCATATTTCACAAGATAAATCCCTTCAAACGGTACGTTATTGCGTTTGAACTAATAATAGTATTATTATACTTATAAGTAATTTCCTATAATTTTTATAATCTATTGTATAAAATATTTTAATATTATATAGTATATAGTATATATATACACTATAGCAACTATTTTATATTATAATTGATAATATATAATATACTTTTGGTCTAATAGTTAATATAATACTTAAAGACTAAAAGATGGAAGACACTTAACAGTAGTATTTTTTGGGATAGAATACTTATAATAATGAAAGACACTTAACAATAATAATGAAACAGAAAAAGTATATAATACTTATATACTTTTTTAAGTGTCTAAGAGATGGAAGACACTTAAATTTTTATGATTCATTACTTGGGATGGTAGAATCAACCTTATTCCAAGGTCCAGTTTATTTTAATTGTTATCCAAATTATTCTGTTTCATTATTTGATCCTAATATACTACATACTTTAGTATTAAATATTAAAACGAATGGTTATAGAATGATGGAAGGGTCACATCCTTTAACAGTAGTATATAGAATTCATTATAAATTAATGAAAACAACATTAGAACCACAAGCTCTTATTACTAGTTCAAAAGGGTATACATTATTATTACAATCCAGTACACAAAATTCTAGCATACAAATTTTCAGACAAATTAACTAGAATCAAATTACTCTTCCTAATGAATGGCAAATAGAAAACATTACTCCATTACCTAGAGTAGAAAATAATTCTAAAAACGATCTTGAGTATATAGATCAAAGAACGAACGGAACAGTCCAAATAGCTTTTCAACCTTTTAGAAGATTTTTTCTCATTATTTTTTCCCAACACCTTCTAGTTATCGGACACCTCAATCTATTCTTATATCAAAATCTCAAAATTTTGACAACAGATTCCAGAGTATAGATACACAAGTTATGGGAGTTATTCCTTAAAATATTATTAATACACCAGTTTATACTGTTAGTCATCCTGCTAGTCATCCAGATAAGGCATCCACCTCTCATAATCCTGAAAAGGAACCTTCTTCTCCAACATATTCTCAGGTGATTGGAAATGATGCCCAAATATATACCCTGAATATAGAAGAATTTAAAATTAATAAGGAGTATCTCAAACAAGATTATATGAAAGAAGAAAATAGTCATAAAAGATTAATATTTTTCTCAACTTTTACAAAAATAGAAAGAGATTATATTCAAGAAAAATATTACCACTATTTAGAAGAAATACAAATTAATATACCTTTCTTTACATGCTTCGAGATTTATAAATCAAACCAATTATCAACCATAAACAGAACTACTAACCAATGGATTAAAGAAGAAAACAATCAAATTGTTTATGAAGAATACCCTCCATTTAAAGCTATTAAATTCAATCAAAGAATTTAAAGCTATTAAATTCCATTTAAAGCTAATTTATTGTCACAGGATTTACTCGCCAACTAAAAGGATGGTGGGATCATTATCTTTCAAATGAGCAAAAGTCATAAATATTAAATACTTATAAACATGTTAAAAATATGCAAGTTATTAAAACAGAAAATGGATTACCATTAGAAGATGTTGTAAATACATTAATATATGTATTAACCAAACACTTTGTTGGCGATCCTGTCCAATTCAAAGAAAGAACCAGTGATTTATTGATTAATTTAAAATGTCCTAAATTATCTAATTTTCGTTAATATAAAGATGTATTTCTAACTAAAGTTATGATCAGAAATGATTGCCAACAACTATATTGGAAGGAAAAATTCATAACTGGACTTCAATATTACTTTGCCCAAAAGGTATAAGAATCATTAGTAAGTTCAGATGGTTCTATTGATTTCTATAGTCTTACATATGGTGATATAATAACTACTATTAATAGAATTGGTTTAACTATGTGTAATGATTTAAGATTAAAAAGGCAAATGGAGAAAGAAAAGAAATTTGTTAGAAAAGAATTAGGTACCTTTTGTAAACAGTTTGGTTACACTCCATTATTAGCTCCTTCAAGAAGACACAAAAAGGGAAAAAGAGTTTATAAGAATTATTCTAACAAAAAACGAAAATATAAAAAACCTTATAAAAGAATAAAGGATAAATAGACATATAACAAACCGATAAAACCTATAAAAAAGTCTAATAAAAAGAAAAAACAGATTGTTTGCTATAAATGTGAAAAATTTGGACATTATAAATCTAATTGCAAGGTTAAACAACAGATTAATGAGTTAGATGTATCTGAAACATTAAAAGAAAAATTATTAAATATTTTTATAATATATTCAAGTGAAGAAGAAGAAATTTATCGATTAAAATAATCAAGTAATTCGGAACAATCTTCTGAAGAAGATGAGATACAAGTTTGTAATTGTTTAGACAAAAATAGTTGTTTCTGTAACAAAACTATTAATGTACTTTCAAAACAAGAGGATATTATATTAGAATTAATAGATAAAATCAAAAATCCACAGGAAAGAAAAGATTATTTAGAAAAGCTAAAAGATACTTTTAATAATCAAACTACTTCAGTAACCTCTTCAAATCTCTATAATTTCTCAAAAATAGTAGGAAGATTTAAGACAAAAAAATAAAAAATCACATTACAAGACTTACAACAAGAAATTAATGAGATAAAACAAGAAATTTAAAATTTAAAAACATCCAATCTTAAATTCAAAGTTTCAAATGAACAATTACTACAAGAAATTATATTGTTAAAAATAGATAAAAATAACTTAAATAATTCTCAAAATAAAGAACAATGAGAGTATTCAACAATTGTTATTAAAGATGAAACAAACAATTTCATTAATATCCTTAATAAGAAAAATTTTTAAAAATAGTATATTGAAGTGACAGTCTCTATTAATCAAGAATTTTCTTTTACTACAATTGCTCTATTAGACACAGGAGCAGATTTAAATTGTATACAAGAAATATTAATACCCTTTAAATATTTTGAAAAAATTAAAGAAACATTATCCCAAGCTAATGGAATAAAATTAAACATAAATTATAAATTATCTAATGCACATATTTGTAATAATAGAATTTGTTTTAAAACAACATTTATTCTGGTAAAAAATATTAACACCAAAATAATATTAGGAAATCCATTCCTTACATTACTTTACCCTTTCTATGTGACAGAGGAATGAATTTTTACTAAAATACTTGGACAAGAAGTCCAATTTAAATTTATATTTCCTCCTGTATCAAAGGAAATTAACTATTTAAAAGAAGTTTCATTAATTAAAAAAATTAATTTTTTAACAAAAAACAGAATTAAAAGAAAAGAAAAACTGATAAGTTTTTTAAAACAACAATTAAAATATAAAAGAATTGAAAAATAATTAAAAGATCCATTACTAACTCAAAAAATTGATAATTTTAAGATTATGATTGAAAAAGAAGTATGCTCTAACCTACCTAATACTTTTTGGAATAGAAAACAACATATAGTTGAATTACCTTATGAGAAAGACTTTTCTGAAAAAAATATTCCAACCAAAGTTAGACCAATTCAAATAAATAATGAATTATTAGAATTTTGTAAAAAGAAAATTAATGATTTATTAACAAAATGATTAATTAGGAAAAGTAAATTACCTTAGAGTTGTGCTGCCTTTTATGTTAAAAAACAAGCAGAATTAGAAAGAGGAATTCCTCGGCTAGTTATTAATTACAAACCTTTAAATAAAATATTATAATGGATTAGGTATCCAATTCCTAATAAGAAAGATTTATTATCTAGACTATATAACGCCACAGTATTTTCAAAATTTGATATAAAAAGTAGATTCTGGCAAATTCAAATTGCTGAAAAAGATCGATATAAAACAGCTTTTACAGTCTCATTTGGACATTATGAATGGAATGTTATGCCATTTTGATTAAAAAATTATCATAGTGAATTTCAAAATATTATGAATGAAATATTTACTCATTTTACTCATTTTTCAATAGTCTATATAGATGACGTATTAATATTCTCCTCATCTATTGAACAACACTGGAAGTATTTAAATATTTTTGTACAAATTA
Source organism: Cyclocarya paliurus (assembly GCA_029856935.1). Classification (NCBI taxonomy): domain Eukaryota; kingdom Viridiplantae; phylum Streptophyta; class Magnoliopsida; order Fagales; family Juglandaceae; genus Cyclocarya; species Cyclocarya paliurus. Next base: position 18,373,070 of record CM056959.1, read on the forward strand.
TTAAACAAAATGGATTAGTTGTTTCATCACCAAAAATAAAACTATTTCAAAACAAAATTAGGTTCCTTGGATATGACATTTATTAAGGTACTATTACTCCAATTAGTAGAGCAATAGAGTTTGCTGATAAATTTTTAGATGAAATAAAAGAGAAACAACAGTTACAAAGATTTCTGGAAAGTCTCAATTATGTTGCAGATTTTTACCAATCTCTTAAGCCATTATGCAAACTATTATTTAAGAGATTAAAAAAGAATCCACCACCATGGACAGAAAAGCATACAAATATTATAAAACAAATTAAAACACATGTTAAGAAATTACCGTGCTTAGGATTACCATCCTGTCATACTTTTAAAATTGTTGAAACAGATGCATCTGATCTTGGTTATAGAGGAATTATAAAATAAAGATTATCAGATAATTCTGAACAGATTGTTCGATTTCATTCAAGATGTTGGAATCCTGCCTAAAAGAATTATAGCACCATTAAAAAAGAGATTTTAGCTATTGTATTATGTATTTCTAAATTTTAAGATGATTTGTTAAATCAAAAGTTTTCACTTACAATAGATTGTAAGTCAGCTAAGGAAGTTTTGATTAAAGATGTGAAAAATCTGACTACTAAGCAAATATTTGCCAGATGGCAAGATATATTAAGTATTTTTTATTTTGATATTGAACATATTAAAGGAGACTCTAATTCTCTTTCTGATTTTCTATTCCGAGAATTTTTACAGGAAAAATCATGTCTTCCTCAAAGTCCAAAGTAAAGACTAAATCTTCTTATGCATTACCACCATCTCCTCCCAATCCTTCACCTTGTCCTTCTGTAACTCCAAGATCATATACGGTTCTAGGGTCATTACCTCAAAACATTAGACCATTATATAATCCATTCTCGTCATTATCCTCTCCAAAATTACCCACATACTCCAAAGTCGTTTCTCCATCTTCTTCTCCTTCTCAGATTATTAACCCTCCATTATTATCTCAACCTTCTACATCTCCTATTATCATTAAATCTCATTGGCACCCTGTCTTCCCCATCGAGCTTGAAATTCAACACCTTTCTGACCCCCAAAAATTACTCGATACCTTTCTTTTACCAGATTGGCATTATATCCCGCAAAACATTAAGAAAATCCAAAATTTTTATGAATTCATATTAGAAGACTCTGAGTCGATTATTCTTTCTGAGAATTAGTCTCCTTCTAAGTATTATGTCTTCAATAAAGTTGATTCTATATATCTGTTTTATTTATTTTATTTTATCATGCATATGGTCAGTTATACTGCCTGCTTTAATTGCTCTCATGCATATGGCTGGTTATACCGCCTATATTTACTGCTTATATTACTAATTATATATATTATACTAATTATATTATCATATTTATATTTATATTTATATTATCTGGAATTTACGTCTTTGATATCAGAGCCATTGGCGATTATATTATATTGTTATCGTTATTTTATATATTGCTATTGTTATTGTTACTATCATTTTATTTACATTTAATTGATAATAGTTAATATAATACTTATATTATATATACTAATTATTAATATATAATACTTATTAATATATAGTACTTATACAATAGTTAGTTTTATATTATTATATAACTTATATGAGTATAATTATCATAACTTATTAATATATATAGTATAGTTACTAGGGGTGAGAATCGGTCGGTCCGGACTGAGAAAACCGGACTGGACCGGCCATTTTGGACTGAACCGGACCGGACCGGACTTGGTTTGGTCCGGTCCGGTCCGGTCCAATTTTATTTGGACCGAATACATTCGGTCCGGTCCACGGTCCGGGTGATTTTTGGACCGGACCGGACCGAATGTATTTTTATATATATTTTTATATTTTTTTTTATATATAATTATACTATATTATAATTAAGTATAGACTATTAATACTATTATATATTTATATTATTATATATTTATACTAATAATGGTTATATTAGTTGTTATGTTAGTTTAGTTATATTATATTATAGTGATTTATTATAAGTTATAACTATATTATAAATTAGTATAAGTTATAATGATTTAGTATAGTTATAACTATTAACTATAGACTATGTTTATTAGTTATACTTATACAATTAATATTATACTTATACTAATATTACTAATATATAGCTATAGCCTATACTATAATACTATATTACTAATAGTCTAAATTCTAATACTTTATACTAATACTATTATATAGTTATACTAATAGTTATATTAGTTTAGTTATACTATATTATAGTGATTTATTATAATTATATTATATATTAATATAAGTTAAAATGATTTAGTATAGTTATAACTATTAACTATAGACTATAGTTTATTAGTTATACTTATACAGTTAATATTATACTTATACTAATATTACTAATATATAGCTATAGCCTATACTATAATACTATATTACTAATAGTCTAATACTTTATACTAATACTATTATATAGTTATACACTTATACTAATAATTATACCATATTATAGTGATTTATTATATATAATGATTTAGTATAGTTATAACTATTAACTATAGACTATAGTTATATTTATACAACTATACTTATACTAATATTACTAATATATAGCTATAGGCTCCTATAACCTATACTATATTACTAATAGTCTAATACTTTATACTAATACTATTATATTGTTATACTAATAGACAATAGTTATATTAATTTAATTATACCATATTACAGTGATTTATTATAACTATATTATATATCAGTATAAGTGATAATGATTTAGTATAGTTATAACTATGAACTATAGACTATAGTTTATTAGTTATACTTATACAACTAATATTATACTTCTACTAATATTACTAATATATAGTTATAGCCTATACTATAATACTATATTACTAATAGTCTGATACTTTATACTAATACTATTATATAGTTATACACTTATACTAATAGTTATACCATATTATAGTGATTTATTATAACTATATTATATATTAGTATAAGTTATAATGATTTAGTATAGTTATAATTATGAACTCTAGACTATAGTTTATTAGTTATACTTATACAATTAATATTATACTTATACAAATATTATTAATATATAGCTATAGCCTATACTATAATACTATATTACTAATAGTCTAATACTTTATACTAATACTATTATATTGTAATACTAATAATTATATTAGTTGTCATATTAGTTTAGTTATACTATATTATAGTGATTTATTATAAGTTATAAGTTTATAAGAAATTATAACTATATTATATATTAGTATAAGTTATAACTTATAATGATTTAGTATAGTTATAAGTATAGACCATAGACTATAGTTATAGTTATACAATTATACTTATACTAAATTACTAATATTACTAATATATAGCTATAGCCTATACTATATTACTAATAGTCTAATACTTTATACTAATACTATTATATAGTTATACTAATAGTTATGTTAATTTAGTTATACCATATTATAGTGATTTATTATAACTATATTATATATTAGTATAAGTTATAATGATTTATTATCATTGACCATATAAAATATTTTTTATTGAGTTTGTTACATAATCTACATTAATAAATCACTTAGTTTAATTTAGTATTATAAATAATTATTTTATTAATTGATTTATAAAAAATAAAAAAAAAATAAAAAAGAAGGGCGGACCGATAGCTACCGGTCCGGTCCGGTCCCCTTGGATGTTCGGTCCGGTCCGGTCCGGTCCAATTGATGGACCGAAAACCTTCGGTCCATCGCCGGACCGGACCGGACCGGATCGGACCGGACCGTGTGCAGCCCTAATAGTTACTTCTAATTTTGCACTACATATTATATAACTTGTTACCTTGTTATATAAAATATAATAATTATAATTATCATAACTTATGATAGCTATAGCTATATAGTAACCATATAATACTTACACTATAGTAGCTATATAACTAATAATTACTATATATAGTACTTAATTATATATATTAATTATTTAAGTACTTGGTCACTACTTATCATAACTTATAATAGCAACGTATATCTATAGTTAGTGTTATAATATTATATATATTATATGAGTATAGTTATCATAACTTATAATAGCAATAGCTATATAGTCTATATATAATACTTAAACTATAGTAGGTATATAACTAATAAGTACCATATATATAACTTATTAATATATATTAATTATATTAACTTGTACCTAAATCCCCCTATTTTGGCATATTTCGTAAAGATAACATTAAAATAATCGGTAGAAATGATTGGGTTTCACTTCTTAATCATTTCTACTAATAAAAACAAAGCATAACATCTAGATTTAGCTTTTTCGTTCGAGGTTGAGTCGACTCAGTCATAGCTGTTTGGTGGTTCTCTTTCGAACTAACTCTAGTCCGTTCGAACACTTAGTTGCCAAACAGATTTATTTCTATTTGAATAAAATAATTTCGTTCAAATGACTACAAATTGTCGGTTCGAATGAACAGAACATTCCATTCGAATAGATTTTACTAGTTCAAACAGAATATGTTTCGTTCGAACTAGTTATTTCAATTCAGTTCAATATAGTATAATTCTTCAATAATATAATTTAAATATTATGGTTAATTATATTCTTAATTTCTTTGTGGTTAAACAGTATACTAATGGCATCTAGCTGAATAAAACGTGCAAGAGATTAGGCCGGCCAAAGTAGTGGAGCAGCTCATGCTTAAGAGACGAGGCCTATCTTTTATGGGACGGATGAAGCATACAGTCCATCTTCACTGAGTGGAGATAGATACCGATCTGTCAGCAGCGAGGGACTGCATATCCAAAGATAGTCGGTGAGTTTTACAGTGCCATGGGAGAGGATAACGCTGATGCTCTGTTCTACACCTTATCGGTCTGGGGAGTGAGTATTACTTTCTCTCCCCGCATTATTGCTGAGTTCCTTGTCATCCCAAGCATAGGTAGGGCATATCCTGCAGCGGCTAGGTGGGTCATCTAGTGTGAGACCCTTCAGCTCCTCTATATGATGGGAGTAAGGTGATCCAACAGGCCGATTGTGTAGCATTTTTGAGAATGCTTAATTTGATTGTTGGCTATAAAATCGATCCAAAAATATACAAGACTGATTTCGAGATTGATAGAACCAGATTTTTGTTACGGATAGCACGGGAAGACCCCATTGATCTGGCATTGTATTTCTTCCTCCGCATTTGATCGGTGTCACGCTATTCCAGTGGAGGTAGTCTACTATTTGCACTACTGATATCTAACCTCCTATTCCAATCGGGGGTTACAGTCTCTGCAATTGAGCAGAATTAGCCACAGATGAGGCCCCTTAACAAGATCACATTCAGTAAGAGCAATAAGCACTTGCAGAAGACTACATCAGAATAACCTAGTGCCTCACCCACCGATCCAGCTTCTACTAGTACTGTCACTGTTGAAAGACAGTCTCCTGGGCTACTTTGGATCAGGTACGAGCTTTGTTTGTGGAGTTCGTTGAGCCCATCATGGAGAAGCTTAGGGATTTAGATGGACGCATTAAAATGTTACAAGAGGATGTTTATCTACTTAACAAATAGTTTTAGTTATTATTTTATTTTTTTATGTTGTATTGACCATTATATATTTGAGACGTAATTAATGTATGTTTTTTATTTTTCGTGTTTGCTATTTTGTTTTTTTATTTTTATTTTACTTGCCGTTCATGATAATATAAAAAATGATACTATCTTTAAAGTTATATTTCTATAAATTTAACATAAAAGAAATTACTATAAAGTTTTGAAATTAATTACATAAAATTAATTTATGAATTTATAAATATTTTAACTCACTGCAAATCATAACATATTATATATACACATTTTTTTTTTTGAAAATGATAACGAATTAATGGAAAAAATATTTGTTACTTTAATGGAAAAAAATATATACACAAATTAATGATGATAAACAAATTAATAGAAAAAATGTCCGTTCGAACAGTTATTAACTTTTCTTAGGAAAAATAAATTAATATCCCGCCAATATTATTATTCAAACGTATTATATACTGTTCGAACAAACATTAATTCGTTGTTCAAATCTATTTTGTTCCGTTCGAACGATTTTTCTTTTTTAAGACGATTTTGTTCGTCATAAAATATCTTATTCGAATGAATATTTGTTTGTTCGAATGAATTTAGTAGCTGAGGCATTTTTAGAGTCTCTAAAAATGACTTTTAGAGGCAAAATTTAATTCGTCCCTAACAAATTTTGTTCTTAAAAGTTAAATTTATTGTAGTGGACAAACCCTAATCTATACCAACCAAACATCTTATTTTTAGCACTGGAAAAGGTTGAGTCATTTAAGAAGTGACATTTGGCAAGAAATGGTGAATAGTTAAATCTATAGATCTATATACTGCCTCAAACCAGATTCTTGTAAATAGTCTGTACAAGTCTCAATTGTTGGCAATCTCATGTACTTTTGTGTTCACAAACAGATATTTGTTTTAGTTTCATTTGCCTTTATAAAAATGCCTTTAATTTATAGCAAAGTTTTGATATAATTGAAAAAGAGAAGTTACATTTTTGTGGTTTCCTAATTATGTGGTGTATAAATACGTCTCGCTAGTCAACATTAATATTGCTTTTAATTGTTGTCTTTTTTCACGAAAGAGAGATTTATAACATCGGCTCCACTTTCGAAACTCGAAACTTCAATTGTCATTTAATTTTTTTTGTCATTATGTCGAAGATTATGATCATGACATTATAGAAAATTCAGAATACTCAACACTCAACAACATATATATATATATATATATATATGAGGAGGAAAGGAAAACTTCAAACTTATTCTCTTTGAGAGAGAGTGATACTGACTACTTTTTCTTCTCTTTTCTTTCCAATGATCAGATAAGAGTACTGATACCGTAACACACCGGAAAGATTTGAAAGAATAATCTCACTTTGAAAGTGAGGGAGGACCTCCGGGAGGATGAAGAAGAAGAAGAAGAAGAAATTGAACTTTTGATTTATATTTTACCTGCCTTACAAGTGTGTACTCTACACCACAAATACTGACCCCCCTCTGGACTTCTACTAACTAATGGGCCAGAGGTCAACTTAACCAGACAACAGAATCTTGGCCTGACTTGAGAAAAACATTCAAATAAAAGAAATGGCCATGGGCCCACACATAACTAAAGGACTGAGGCCCACACACAACTAGGGGACTGAGGCCAACGATTAAACCTTTATTACTTAAACCCAAGCCCACAATGCCTTGGTCCCGGACTGTGACAGACTAATGAACCGATCCGGTCATGTTCTTGTCGCATGCACAGCTTTATAGCTTGGTCTTGGAGTGCAGTACTCCCTCTATTGATCAGTTGATTGATGAGTTGATAATTTACGCCACGCCCTCTTTAAAGGGCACCTCGCCAACAACGTAAAAAGTGGAAGTACAAGTGCAACGGTGGCGAGTAGTTCGTTTAGACAAGCAGCACTGCGAAGGTTTAAGGAGGCAGTTGAAATACCGTATGTAGCGGAAAATGAGACTAAGCCAATCCATATCTCTACATAAAAGGGGAACCGGTATACAAGATATATAATGACGGAGATGGACGAAGAAAATGCTAGCGTATTAAAGAAAAAGAAAAATTTGCAATTATTGGGGTAAGAACCCAAAATTGCGGTGCCAGCTTCCTGATTTTTCCCATGGTCGTTCTTGGTGTCTTGCCAAACCCCACCTGGAGGGTTGAGTCCAGCTTGGAAGGTAGCGGCAGCAATCAGTGCCATCACCACTAGAAGTGCACTTCGTACATCACTGGCGGAATCTCGTTCTGGCTTATATTGGAAGTATGAAACCCAATCATCTCTGGACGTTTGATCAGGTTGGATAGGCCGCATGATGGGGTGGGCATCCATTTCTAACGAGGAAACAGCTGGCTGGTTGGGTTGGGTAGACATCTGTAGTACTACTGGCATGTAGCAAATAGCAAGCTTACAAGGCGCGCAACCATGGGAAAGCTTTAAATAGAGATCTCAGATGAGATAAATTGATATAAAAATTAAATAAAATATTATTAAAAAAAAATTTAACATTATTTTTTATTTAAAAATTTGAAAAGTCGAATTATTTATTTTATTTTGTATTAGAATTTAGAAAAATTGTAATGATTAGATAAGATGAGATGAAAAATTTTGTGAAAATGAATTTGACCGTAGCCTACCTTTGGTGTGGCGTAATTTGGTTAAATTAGTGGCGGCAAAAAGTTGATTATCCAACAAGATTTGCTATTCTTTTTTTTATTTTATTCATTTTAAATTAATTGAATTATTCTACTCATCATCCACAAACCATACATTTGGTAAAAATAAATAAAATGATGTGTAGTGTGTGATAATGATAAATAGAATTTTTCATCCATCATATATATTATTATTCCTTAGTCAAGCGAAAATATGTATTATATCCTGCATGTTAAAGTCTTTGGAATTTATTAGGAGAAATGATATTTTTAATTTAGGAATATGTAAATACTGCATAATTCTCTTAAAAAAATGAGTAAATATATAACTTACATGAAAAAATATATATTTTTTAATAATAAATCCCATTCTATTTTAAAAGAATTGAACAACACTTACGCATTCCTCCGCGATTATATCTAATATTACTATTTAACTAATTTTTGGTTCTCGTGTCATCTTGCTGATCATTATCAAAATCCATTGCACACCTTGTTGGCTATGGTGCCTTCTGATCATATTCTCAAAATACCTATATCTACAGTTGTGGCAACCTCCGGATCCTGTCTCTATGCATGTCTTCCAAGTCAACACTTTCTATGATGAGAAACTCATGGGAAGAGTTCGGTGCATACGGGTCACACACTTATTGCGTGATTTCTACATCTCAGAACCTCACGAAGTATCAAAGATTACATACTTAGGAATACACACACGTATACAGAAGTGTTCCATTATAAAAAAAAATTCATAAAAATGAATTCATAAATTAATATAGTGACTTTATATAATATGACAAGTCCTAGGTCTTTAATTAATATTTCTTTGATTCATTTTTCAATCTAGACGCGAGGGCTGTGATCAATTCAAAGATCAAGGCAAAAACCCTTAATATGCATTGTACATGATGTGATGTCTGACAACTTGGCAATTAAAGTATTATATATATATATTAGGGAATGATTTTGGATGTATTAGTCTTGTAGTGCACCTCACGTAATAATTTAAATAAAAAATTAAAAATATGTAGTTTATTTGTTTGGAAAAAAAAAATACAAAGTTAAAAAAAAATAAAAAATTAAGATTAAAAAAAATATAAACTTCAGTAAAGTATGAGTATTAGTCTGCATCCATATTGCATGAATATATTGTCAGAACAAAAAGATATGAAAAAGAGACATCAATTTATGTGCACCGCAGGACTATTAAGGACCTTTTGATAAAACATGATTTTTCATTAAATTCTATAAAGGAGCTACACGTTAAGTGGTCAAGAGTTTTAAGAATCTTTTGATAAAATATAATCATTCATTAAATCACTACAAGGGGAATCCCCTTTCCCGACTATTAATTTCGCTGGGAAAAAACAATATTTTGCCGCCTATGACCATTGGCAGCGATTTATTAATCGCTGGTATTAAACCGCTGCTTACGATCTACAGCAACGTAAACCAAAAATCGCCGGGATAGACCTTCTTTCCGGGCGATTTATATTCGCTGCAAGTAATAACTATATCACTGCATTTGCTGTCTACGATTCAGTTAGTAATCGTAGGGAAAGATTATTTCCGGCGATTTTAGTGCGTTGCTAAAAGATAAAAAATCGCTGGAAATATACTTTACAGCGATTAAAAAAATCGCTGGAATTGAATTACACTCTTTTCCAGCGATTTTGTAGTCGCTGCAAAATGTCTTTTACCAACGATTTCACACTCGCTGGGATAGAGTTTATGGTTCTGTGACTCAGTTGCAGCGATAATAAAATCGCTGGTAAAAGCTCTTTTCCCAGCAATTATCCACTCGCTGCGATAGAGGTTTTGTTCCGTGACTCAGTTGCAGCGATAATAAAATCGCTGGTAAAAGGTCTTTTCCCAGCGATTTCACAAGCTCGCTGCCATAAAATTTATGGTTCTGTGACTCAGTTGCAGCGAGTTGATTTCAAGCTTTTGTTGATTTCAAGCTTGAAATAGAACTGTGAATTATATAATGGGGGATAGGTTGAAACCAGAAGTTATACCTAAATATATTTAGTATATATACACATATAGATACTAAATATATAGTGAGATGAGAGAAGGAAAAAAATTCAATTAAAAATTAACTATATGATTCAGAAAAACAAAAGGCAACCTAAACTTCAGACATGAAGAGGTATTGTATAAGCCATACATTAAATATTCGATTGGCAGGAAATGATGGTTCTGAATTAATCACAGAAATTATATATATAATGAATACAAAAATCATCTCATGTATTCATTTTAGGTCCATGTATATACGTACTAAAACAATAAAAAGTTCTTGGATGAAAACGGCACCCTAGCTATTATTCATGATGACATGCAGGCAAGTTAATTTGATCAGTACTGCTTTATAGTTGCAATGTTAATGCAACTAAAGCTAGCAAAACAAAAAAGACAAGATCAACTTGATGAGCTAGCATATGTTTAAGATATTCATTGATGGAGACTCAAGGCATATTTAATGTATTTTGGTAATTTCTACTAGCTGTAAAATCCCAAGATTTTTAATTTACATTCAATACTATGATTTTAGTTTTTGCTTTTAATTTAATCTTAACATTTATTTAAAAAATGTGGCTCAAATATTACACCTAGCTTAATCAATCATAATTATCGAGTCGTGACTAATTACCTTCCACAAGTAAAATTTCTTATTCTACAGATGTCAAAGAGGAGTTGAGCAAATGAGGAAGCTTAGAGGACACATAGGAGGGTTAGAATGAGAGCTAGGAAATAAGTGTCATCTACAGAATAGTTAGGGTCTTCTCAGAGATTTTTATGAAAGAACAGTCTTAGCTATTTTGATGGGTTTGGTGAGATGAAAAAAAATATGAACTCAATTTCTTATATCTAGTAGATTTTTAGTTTATTCGTTTTTTTTTTTAAATGCTATTGTGACCTCAATAGGTTCATCCCCAATATTTAGAAAAATTGGGGCATGACAAAAATGCCTTCCACAGAATCTAAAATCAGCTTACTTAACAACTCAATGACAATAACATTGTCATTGAGCTTTTAATTAGTACTGAAAAAAAAGGTGTTCTAAGGTCAATCAAATAGCTTTGTGAAAATTGAGAATCAATATAGGTAAGCTAAAAAATATATCAATATGTATTTCTTAGATTATTTCGAAATAGTCTAGGATAATTTCGAAATAATTGGCCTACATGCCAAGTACCATCAACATTCTAAGTCTATTGTTTCTGATGCATTAAAGATTTTGCAACTTGGAGTTTTTTAGAAGAAGTTATGGCAAGTTTACAATAGGCCAGGTGCCTGAGATGGCAGAATTGTATGAAGTTTTTAAAGTTGATCTCTTGCTTTCAATTATAATATCTAGCTATAGGTAACAGTATATATCTTTTCATTTTTTTAAGTGTCCATTATAGTTCATAAGTTTTATTAGATTTATCTAGTCAAGGGTCATTGCTTTATATTCAATGTCTTTTAATGAAACAATGTAAGTTGTAATTAGGCCTATATGCTCGGACAGTTATTCCAAATTAACCTAGTTAAAACCGACATCGTGAGTGAAAAAGCATACAGTGTCAATTTGGATTAAAATCAGCCTCTGGCTCATGACAAGAAAGATTTACTACTCTTGTAATAACTCTTATCACCTAGCAAAACCTCAAAAGACAAGATCAACATTTTAGGTCCATTTAATGTTTTTTGGTAATTTCTACTAGCTGTAACTTCCCAAATTACATATTAACAAAAGAAAATACAAGACCCTAAACTAATACAAACCTAGAGCATATAAGAGATCAATTATGAACTGGGTGGGAAGTATGCTTATAGACGATTTAGTTGTACTTGGTGATGACTGTATTTTATCAAGCACTGGGTTAAAACACATGTTCGAGCATCGGACATTACATGTGGACCACAAAATGCAGATATACATTGCAAAATTGGCGCAAAAAAGGGATAGATTTCACTGCACAGCTAGAAATCAGTCTACAAACAAAAAACTTTTAATTTTGTAAAGAAACACGCGTATCCAAACAGTTCAAACAAAATCCACTTCTGAGTTGAAGCGATACATGTGATGACGACCAACCTCAGTTGGAAGCAACTAACCCAAATCTCACAGATTCAAAGAGATGAATCGCAGGGGACAGTACGGCTTCCTTCGATTCAATCTCAACTGTAGTTTATGCGGGAGGGAAATGTGGTAAACTAGAAACCGTTGGGTGGTTGCACGAAAATGGACTCAAAAATCGTTCGGGGGACGTGGATGGAGTAGCAGCTGATATCTCGGAAAGCCAGATGGAGAAGGAATGGGGAAGAACAGAGAGAAGTGGAGAAGGAAAGGGACGAATCGCACGGCACCTTTCCCGGCTTCCTTCGATTCTATCTCGAGCGTAGGTTCTGCGGGAGGGAAATGTGGTAAAGGAGAAACCTTTGGGTGGTTGCACGAAAATGGAGATGAAATTCGTTCGGGGGACGTGGGTGGAGTAGCAGCTGATCACTCGGAAAGGCAAATGAAGAAGGAATGGGGAAGAACAGGGAGAAGGAATCGGGGGAAGTGGAGAAGGAAAGAAATCGGGAGGAAAAAGAAAAGATTTTTAGAGGTTTTGGCGCTTTCATTAAATGCTCATTTGCAGCGATTAATTAAAACGTTGCAAAAACTCATGTATCTTTACCAGCGAATATTTTCGCCGCTACAGTCAAAAACGTCGCTGCAAAAGGTACCTGTGACATTAAGGACCCAATTGCAGCGATTAAAAAACATTGCAAAAAGGTAAATCCTTTTCCAGCGATTATTTTCGCCGCAAAAGAAAAAAAAATCGCTGCAAAAGAGAATACCAAAAAATTAAATTGATAACTCAGCGGCGAATTGAAAATCGCCGCTAAAAGGTTTAATTCCTGGCGATTTCTTTTCCAGGAATGTTAAAATCGCTGGAAAAGGGCTAATTTCTTGTAGTGAATTATATAAGGGAGTTAAACTTTATATGATCAAGAATTTTAAAAGTTTTTTAATAAAATAAGACTTAACGAATCAAAAATAAAAAAATTTAACAAAAAAATAATAAAAATTATTACTCATAATTAAATAATCACTAATTATAATAGAATTGATCGATATATAATATACGGAAAGTCGCATGTCTTTAATTAATTTACTAGACGCGAGGTCTTTGGTCAATTCAAAGCACAAACTAAAAACCCTATTAATTGTGCATTGTACATGACGATGTGATGTCTGACAATTTGGCACCCGACATCGAAACATGACTAATTTAATGCAAGAATTTTACTGTTTATTTCTCACGACGTCACATTTATTTTTATTTATTTTAAGGCTTTGATCAATTCAAAGGTCAAGGTAAAAGTCCTTAATATGCATTGTACATGATGTGATGTCTGACAACTTGGCAATTAAAGTATTTTTCATATATATATATATATATATATTTATATTTATATGACAACTTCTTTCATATTTTATATTTTATATTTTTTAAAATTTTTAAATATTTTTTAAATATTTTTTAAATTTATTCTTTTTAAATTATTTCAAAATTTCTATTTATTATTCATATAATAAATATTTGATAAAAGAAAAAAATAATAAAAATTAAAAAAAATGTGGGGTGTAGAGGTTGTATGAATAGTAAGTTTTGGAGATTTTTTCTATAGATATATATTAGGAAACGATTCCGGATGCGTTAGTCTTATATATTGGAGTGCACCTCACATAATAATTTAAATAAAAAACAAATCAGTAGCTTATTTTTTTGAAAAAGTAAAATATAAGATTAAAGAAAGATAAAAAATAAAGATTAAAAAAAAATCTAAATTTCAGTAAAGTATGAGTATTGGTCTGCATCCATATTGTATGAGTATATTGTCCGAACAAAAAAGACATGAAAAAGATACGTCAATTTATGTGCACAGCAGGACTATTAAAACATAATCATTTGTTAAATTCAATAAGAAAGCTACACGTCAAGTGATCAAAGGTTTTAAGGATCTTTTGATTAAATATGATCTTTCATTAAATTTTACAAGAGAACTACACGTCAAATGGTCAAAAATTTTAAAAACTTTTTAATAAAACAAAACTTAACAAACTTAATAGAAAAACGAAAAAAATTAACAAAAAAATAATAAAATTATTATTTATAGTTAAATAATTACTTATTATAATAGAGTAGATTTATAATATATGGAAAGTCCCAGGTCTTTAATTAATTTTTCGTTGGTTCATTTTTTAATTTTCTAGACGCGAGGTCTTTGATCAATTCAAAGCATAAACTAAAAACCCTATTAATTATGCATTGTACATGACGATGTGATGTCTGACAATTTGGCACCCGACATCGAAACATGACTAATTTAATTCAAGAATTTTGTTCACGCGCCAGACGTTACATTTATTTTTATTTATTTTAGTGATCATAGGATGCGCCCCTCACTAGATCAGATTGCATGCTTAGATTCATGACCTGGTCCTAAACGAGAAGATCATCACGCGTACGTAGATATTATGATTTTTTCTGTTTGGTTAATTAGCCTTTGGCCATTGGTATAAGAACATTAGATCCAATCAAACCCACCTTTCACAACTTTTTCTTTCAAATATTGTCTTCAATAATATATTACCAATCAAGTTTACATGTATTGAAAATGAGTACATAGAAATCAAGTTTGTTTTCTCAGTTACGTAGATGGGGCAATGTTTTATTTAATTTAATTATTGGTATTATTAATTTATTAAGATAATTTTTTCTGGTTGATAATAATTGAGAAAAAATATTTTCAGTCATAAGATGTGCCAGCGCGCCGCATACTCATTTTAAAAAAAAAATAAATATAAAAATTACAAAAATTTATTTTTTAAAAGGAATGTACGGCAATTATATAACACATAACTGTATCTAGCAATTCGATCCAATTAAATCCGATTTTCTTTAACTTTTTCAAAGATCGGCTTCATGATATAACAATCAAATTTACAAGTATTGAAAACGAGTGTTTTATTGAGAGCTAGTTAAGTTGTTTTCTTGGTTAGAGAGTTGAGGCTCAAAATAAATCGTACACCCTGTACTACTGCTACGTACTAAATTGCATGGAGTTTCAAGCTGTGTATAAATATGCTTCCCTTTAATTAGTAGCTTGAGAAATATTTGATCTGTTATGAGAAAATGCAAGGAAATTATTGAAGAAAAATGTTGAAGATCATGAGTACTTTTGATCTTCAGAGGAAGTGAAGATATGCACGAGTTCTTAATTATTCTACATGTTTCTCCATTATCTTCTACGAATTCAATATCGGTTGCACTTGTCTCAACTTTAATTTGTGCTACTCTTCAGCATTGATTTTTTTTTTTTCAACACAGACATATTTTAAATGGTTTTATAAGTCATTACTTATATTATAAACCACCCAAAATATAATGCGCTGACTGAAAATGACAAAATAACATGTATCATAAGTTCACGGCTTATCTAGTAGTCGGGATGTGATGCTTGACAATGATCTCTATCGCATGAATACTAATTCAAAGTACGTCTTATTTTAGCACTGAAAAAGGTTGAGTCATTCAACTTTCTAAAACAAACTAAGGCCTTATTTATTTTCAGACATGTTAATTGGGCCTATGAGTTTGCCTCTTCAAAGTTATCGCTTAGGTATTTTATTTTGTTTTTTTATTTTTTTATTCTTTTTAATGGTTAAGAACTTGATTATTAGTAAAATGACCGTGTATTTTTTAATTTTAAAAAAATATGTGAAGATATTTAAAAAACATTTAAAAGAAAAATAAAAAAAAAAGTATAATTTGCACTAGTTGTAAGTTTGAGGTGGCAAACTCACAGAACTGAGTAGCATGACTGAGTAGCAATACCCTTACATCATCCAAAATGATCTATTTATTCGATTATTTTTCTCCTTTTTGTTAAGTATATAATATGCCATTGTTACTCCAATTTCTTTACGTGACGAGCCCACATCCTTCTCTTAAGTAGTCGAACATTTAATTTTATTAACAATAAAATATAAATAATTAAATCTATCATTTCACGTCTAACTTAAACTTTTGAACTTTTGACATCATTACTTGTAGTGAATTCTGTAATTTTTTCTCTATGACAGAACAAAATTCCTTGCCAAGATTGCCAAGAAACTTGTAGGAAACAAAACAATAAAAGAAGAATATAAAAAACACAAGAGAATTATGTGGTTCAATCTTAATGATCTACATCCACGATAGGAACAGTCTAGAGTCTTTTTCATTCACGATCAGAATTATACAACTTTGTGAGATTATAAGAACACTCTTCTTACTCTCTCAGATTCTTGAAGAATCTTCCCTTCAGAAATATACTCTCTAATCTCTCATGTACTCTCTCACATATTACAAAGATGATCTCAATATTTCATAGCCTCATATTTATGCATATGTATAGAATACACAAAATGACCCTACAACCCTCCACCTCAAAGTAATCTAATTTACCCGAGTCTTGATTCTTGGCTACAAGCTTTAGTTCATTTTGACATGTGTAAGGATCTAATTGGTTGACATCTTATTTAAGAAATCTCCACCTTGGCAAGTACTTAGTCCTTGCAAGTTGTCTTCTTCCACCTAGTTGTTCCTGCAAGTTCCCCCTAGAGGATACTTAACAATTTGTCGTGTTAATCAGGTTCAAGCAGTGCTTGAATTGGATTGTTGGTAATGACTTTGTCATCATGTCTGAAGGCTTGTCTACTATTGGAATCTTTTCCAACCCAATCTCTCCAGCTAATATGATATCCCTTACAAAATGTAATTTAATATCTATATGCTTTGATCTCTCAAGGTATACTTGATTTTTGGCAAGGTGAATGGTACTTTGATTATTATAGTAAACTGTGACATCTCCTTTATACTTGCCTAACTTGTGAGAGATACATTTTAACCATATAGCCTCCTTTATTGCCTCGATCATTGCAATGCACTTTGCTTTAGGTGTTGATAAGGCTACTACTGGTTGCAAATTTGCCTTCCAACTAACAGTACCTCCGAAAATAGTAAACAGAAAACTGGACTTTCTTGTGTCTAGATTTTCAACATAATTTGAGTCAACAAAGCCTTGGAGATTAAATTCTAGTAGTGAATTTTCACCAAACTTTAATCCTAAACTTCTTAACCCAGAGAGGTATTGAAAAATGCATTTGATAGCATGCCAATGTGACTTATTTGGATTGCTCATAAACTTGCTGACTATGCTGACAGCATAAGTTAGGTCTAGCCTAGAACATACCATAGCATACATGATGCTTCCCACCACATTAGCATATGGAATTTTATTCATAAATTCCTTCTCTTCATTAGTTTTTGGTGTTGGAGAAACTGGCAGTTTAGAATGTTGCCCAATAGGTGTGACGCCCCGACTCCCACGTGTAAAACAACGCAGGAATCGTGACGTCGGGATGATGACAACACGGGTCACACATCCCAACGATAAGTGTCAAGTGTGTGCAACATGCAAAAGTGCACAACAATACGCAGCAGATTAATAATATTAAAGTCACTAAGTACTAGAATTTTTTTAATACACAAGGTAATCAAAATACAGTCATCCACGAAAATATAAATAAGCCGAATATAAACACATGGGAAACAAATCTCATACCAAAATCAGCAGCAACCACATGCCACTAAACTACAGAGCCGATCTCTAAGGCTCGTCATCCTCGTCCTCACCTGCACCAAAATCTACGGTACCAAAAATGGTACCGCAGGTAAGTATAATCCAAACAATCCCAAAGGTAAAAATATATTTAAGCAACCAACATGCATGTATATGAGAAAATATGCACCAACCCCAAAAATATTTATTGGACACTGTAGGCGGGAATCACAGGCGGGACTCTACCACCATCCCTGCTTACCACCATCCCTACAGTTCCTTTCCACACAACACCAAAAACCCAATGGAGCACTGTAGGCGGGAATCGCAGGCGGGACAACACCATCATCCCTGCTTACCACCATCCCTGCTTACCACCATCCCTACAGTCTCCTTTTCTTTTCCCCACATATGAAAACCCAGTTTTCATTAACAAAAAATATGCGTGCACATGCAATGTACAAATCCACAATAAATTCCAACAGCCAATTCCAATAGTAAATTCCACAATCAATCCAAATCACAATACAACCAATCACAGACATAATAAACCAGTCAGTGCACAAACATATAAAAACCTTAAAAGATGTTCGGGAAAATACTTACAGCGCTTTAATAAAATTTTCGGAGGATCACGAGAGAGCTGGAAGCGCCAAATCAGCAACACCACAGTGTAAAAATACACTGTGGCCGAAATACACAGTGAAACCAAAAATCATCCGGGACCAAACGAAGACTTGGGAACGATAGGGTAGGGCCTATAGGAGGTGAGGAATCTAATGGTGGTGGTGGTTGGCCGTGGGTGGCGGCTGAAACGGCGGTGGGAGGTCTAGAAACTCGGATCGGAGATGGGGTTCGATGGGGCAGCTCCGGCGACGGATCGGAGCCGGGGTTGGGTCCAAATGGTTGCTTGAGGGCCGGTGGTGGTGTGGTAGAGAGGTGGTGGCCGGAGGTGGCCGGACGGCGGCGAAACGAGGAAGAGAAGCCGCGGCTTGGCGGCGCGCGTGCGGGCTGTTTCCGGCGAGGGACGGGCTGAAATCGGAGCTGTGGGGTCGCCGGCGAGAGGGGGACACGATGGGCTGGGCGGTGCCGGAAAACGGTGGCGCACGGCGGCGCGGGGAGGGGAAGAGCGTTCGGCCGAAGAGAAAGGAGAGAGAGAGAGGGGGGCTCGCACGCGGGGAAAAACCAGAAGAAAAGAAAAGAAGAAAAAAAGAAAAAGGAGAAAAAGAAAAAGAGAAGGAAGAAAAGAAGATCCAGACTTTTTCAACTTGGGTTTTGAAAGTGATCCAACGAAAACAATTTTAAAACCACTAAATAAATAAAATAATTCAAACTCAATGAAAAGCTCAATTAAAGCAATAAAAATATTAAAATCTAAAAACAAGCCAATTTAAATTAAAGATCAATTTAAATCCAAAATAATAAATAATATAAAGAAAATCCATTAAAATAATTTTCACAACTTAAAAATATTACAAAAAAATAATATTTAAAACCCCCATAAATTTAAAATAAGAGAATAAATTTTTAAACAATTTAAAATAATCCTTCTTTAAAAATACACTGAAATCTGGGATGTTACAATAGGGGTACTAACAGTCTTTATTTGATCCATACCAAATCTGTTTAATTTTGGAAATGTATGACTTTTGAGATAGGTAGAGAAGCTTTTAATTCCTTTCCCTTAGTATCTCCATTCCCAAAATTCTTTTAGCAAAGCCTAATTCTTTCATTTCAAATTCTGATTTTAATATGGCTTTGACTAGATCAATCTAAATTTTATCCTTACAATCAATTAGCACATCATCTACAAAAAGCAGTAGATAAATTGGAGTTTCTTCAATTTGCTTGTAATATACACAACTATCATAATTGCTTCTATTGAAACGAATATTAATCATATGAGAGTCAAACATTTTATACTACTATTTAGGGGATTGTTTAAGTCCATACAGTGATTTTTTCAGTAAACATACTTGACTCTTTGTTGTTTCTATTGTGAAGCCTTCGTATGGTTGCATGTATATAATATCTTCAAGTTCTCCATACAAGAAAGTTGTCATCACATCTAGTTGTTCTAAATGCATGTCTTGGTGAGCAACAAAAGAATGTAACAATCTTATTGAACTGTGCTAAACTATAGGAGAAAAGATTTCATTATAATCCACCCCATTTCTCTATGTAAACCCATTTACTACCAACCTAGCCTTGTACCTATGTAACTCAACCCTTGGTATACCTTCTTTCTTTTTATAGATCCATTTGGATCCAATAGATTTTTGTTTTTCTAGTTTTGGAACCATTTCTTATGTTTGGTTTTTGTTTAAAGATTCTATTTCTTCTTGCATTGCAAGCATCCATTTCTCAGCCTCTTTACTAGCAATGGCCTCTTTAAACGACCTTGGCTCTGGTTCAATTATTTTCCCAACAACAGTTAGAGCAAAAGCTGTTAGTTTAGCTTGGCCATACCTCTGAGGTGGTCAGATAACTCTTATTTCTCTGTCTTTTGCCAAATTGTAAGAGTTTTCTCCACCTTGAGTTTTATGCTCTGTACTTTTACTCAATTTATATTTATTGATTATCCTGATGATATGGTGAGTCAATTGATTTCTCCACCTCAAGTTGCATATGAGTAATGGTAGGTTGCTATCCTAGATTTTATGGTTTAGATTTTTGTCAAGACATTTGCCCCTCATTGAAGGTCACATCTCTACTAATGATACATTTTTGTATCCTAGGTTCATCTATCCATAGCTTATAACCTTTAACACCATTTGGGTAGCCCACAAAAATGCATTTAAATGCTTTAGGTTATAACTTGTCAGTTTTAGTATGTGCATAAGCTACACATCCAAAAACTCTTCTATGGTCATATCTAGATGGCTTTCTAGACCACATCTCTTGTGGTATTTTAAAGCTGAGGAGGGACATCTATTTATTAAGTGAACTATTGTGGTGGCAACCTCAACCCAAAAAAGATTTTGGTAGTCCTGAGGTTGACGGCATACACCTCACTCCCTCCAAAATGGTTCGGTTCATTCTCTTAGCCAAACCATTTTATTGAGGGGTTTCCCTCATTGTTTTATGCCTAGCTATGCCCTCCTTTTGATAGAAAATATTAAAATCATTGGATAAATATTCTATGCCATTATCTGTCCTTAACCTATTAATTTTCCTACCAACCTAATTTTAACTAAATTTTTCCATTCTTTCAACTTGGCAAAAGTATTACTTTTATTTTTCAGAACATATAACTATACATTCCTTGAGTAGTCATCAATAATGCATAAAAATTACCTTGCCCCATCATGTGAGTTGACCCTTGCTGGCCCCCCGAGATCTAAGTGAATGTAATCCAAGGTTTGCTTCGTTTGATGTACTGCTGGTTTGAAGTTGACTCTTGTTGCCTTTCCAAAAATGCAATCCTCACAAAAAAGGTAGTTCTCCCAACCTTTCTTCCTCGAGCAGATCTTGTTTTTGTAGTTCTTGAAGACCCTTCTGACTAATGTGTCCCAGTCTCAAGTGCCATAGTCTAACCTTGTCTTCCTTTCTATTTTGCATAGGTGATGCCTCACCAATGCCAATCTTGCCTACCAGCATGTACAACTCATTTTTTATGATCCCCTTCATTACTATCTGAGAACCCTTGGCAACTCTCAGTGTTCTAGATTCTGACTTAAAAATATTGGCAAACTTGTCAAGCATTCCTAGAGAAATCAAATATTTCTTCAGTTCAGGTATGTATCTTACTTCTTGTAGTAACATTTCCATACCATCAAACATTTTTAGCCTAATTGACCCAATTTCCAAAATCTTACATGTTTTATTGTTACCAAGAATTACATGTCCTCCATCCAACTTTGTGAATGTTTCAACCCATGATCTAGAGAGGCACATGTGAAATAAACATCCTAAATCAAGGATCCATTCCTTTCCTGAGTCAACTTCTGATTGTTACATGCATCAAATCAAATATCAATGTTTTAAAAAGTGCTAGATCCGCCTTTGTAATAGTCCAATAAATGAGCATGGAGCCCCCATCTCACTTCAAATAATGCTCTGTCAACTAAATTCAATTTGCCCTGTTTGGATATAAAGATAATTTCATCTCATCTCATCATTATAATTTTCTTAAATTCTCACATAAAATATAATAAATAATTTAATTTTTTTAAATTTTAAAATAATAATAATATTAAAAAAATAATATTCTTATAATATTTTATTCAACTCATCTAAAATCATTTCATTTCATCTCATCTCACTATCCAAACCAGTCCATACTTTTGTATCCAACCTTGTTAATGCAATATTCTTTATATTGTGTATATCATTCTCATTCTCTAAATTATTGGAGATGTTTACGTAAAAAAAATATAGGAAATCTTGATTTTATCTTTGCCCCTAACCTCTACAAACCCCTAAAATAAGGGTCGGATGTTTGTCTTTGAAAATAAATAAATAACTAAACCATTACTTTAAAGCTGGGCCGGCTATGGTAAGGCCATTTAGACATTGCTTAAGGTCATCACTCTATGTAAGGCCTCCTTAAATAAAAATGAGGGATCTTTTTTTAAAAAAATTTAGAAAAGAAAATAAAAATTCATTTCATTAAATAAATATTTGAATAACTTTTATAGTTTTCAATGTGTGCAACGCTCCATAATACTAAATTTAATATTTAATACAATGAATTTTTTTATAAGTCATACAATAAATTATCTATATTTTAAATAATTTTTTAAGATCTCGCTAAGTTGATGCACAAAATCTGTATTGAAGCCTCATTTTAAGTCGTTGTTGTAAATATAAATTTACAAAAATTGTATTTAAAATTTTTAAATAAAATCTTATTTTATTGAAAAATTTAAAAATATTTCATATAATATTTTATATTTTATTATATTATAATTACAAATAACTCATTTAAATATTTTACGTTGGATCTCGATTTGTATTGACCCGCCGCTTTAAAGAAGGAACCGAGTACCAATCCTGTTTTGAAGTGTATTGTTGTATCCAATTTGGCTATTTGCCTTTCTTTATAACGAAAATAGATAGTAAAAGACACTCCTTGTCCCATGACGCCATCCGTTAAAATGCTATTTCGCCTTACCATGTAAATCCAGTAACTCAAATGTTTAGCTGCTTCTGCTTTTAATTAAGAACACAATCATGGGCAAGCACCACTGTCCAAAGTGGCTGTAGATTTCCCGTGCATGTAAATGTATTTCGTACTTGCATTTAAATTTCATCTGGGTGTCATTTCCCAGAAGCATGTTGTCAATTTGCACTTTCTCCCTTTCAATGCATACTTTTTCATGTCTGTTAGTGGCAATAATACAAATAAGGTGATTTCAGATATTTTATAAATAATAATAATAAAATAAATAATAATAATAATAATAATAATAATAATAATAATAAAATAATAAATAATACACTGAAACTAGCTTAAGAGGCCAATCATTGCGGTGCGTGCTCTTTTTTAACATCAGCTTTGCTAGGGACAACCGAGATATGTAACCGTGGGGTAACCGATTGTACGGAAGAACTTACGTGGAATGGAAAAACACAAAACAAAAGGCAAAAAGAAAAAACAAGAAAAAGACTTTTCGCTCTCTCTTTCTTCCTCTGAGCCTACCGTCTTGGTTGGTTTATTTTACTGCTTTTTTTTATTTCTACCTTCTCCCTCTCCCTCTCCCTCTCCCTCTCCATTACCATCTCTACGTATTTTTTTCTGGATTAGTTTTTTTTAATAGATCCATCCATCTGGCAATCTGTCTGATAAGTTTTTTTATTTTTTTGGATTTTCCTTTTATTTCCAGATCCATCTGTTCGGTGGGTTTATTTCTGGATTTCCATTAAGTCGTTGCAAAAAGGTATAGATCATTCTAAGCTCTTTTATTTCAGAATCTATCCATCAACTTGTGTTTAACATTTTTCAAACGAAAAGAAGAAGAAGAAATAGCGAGAGAGAAGGAATGAAAGAAGTGGGAGGGAGTAGGGCTTCTTTTCATTTGAGATTTTCTGAAAATCTTCATCATCCGTGTCTTCAAGATCGTTGTTGAGTCTCTCGTCTTCGTGGGTCTCTCGTCTTCTTGGTCTTCGGAAGTCTCAAATTCCAGCTTTGCACTAGACTCTCTAGTAGAAGTGAGAAAAAATTGATAGAGTGAGAGAATGAATGAATTAAGAAGTGGGAGGGAGTAAGAAACGAAATGGAGAGAGGGAGAGGAGAAAGAAATGAAAATGGGTCTCTTATCTCTCGTCTTCGTGGTCTTCAGAAGCCTCAAATTCGAACTTTGCACTAGATCCTCCAGTAGAAGTGGGAAAAAATTGATAGAGAAGAAATGAAAGAACTAGGAGGGAGTAAGAAACGAAATGGAGAGAGAGAAGAAAGAAATAAAAATTTTTATTAAATGGGTACCGGTTGCGCGCCGGTGGTTGTAACAAGTATTTTTGTTTTAACATTGGCTAGAGGTTAAAGTGAGTACTTTGTTCTTAATAAGCTGCTGCCTTCCCCATTCATTTCCTGAAATATTTCCTCCTGGTTAATGGAAGGGGGGAAACATATCCAAGTTGGTGTTTCCTTTGATTTTGTTGGAGTGGATTTTGGGTGCGTGCTCTGTTTTTTAATATTGGGTACAGGTTAGACTGACTACTTTGTTGTTAATAGCCTGCTACCCTTCCCCATTTAATTCCTTAAATAGTTCTACTTGGTTAACAGAAGTGCGAAAGATAAACTCGGAGAGAAATCTACTGGACTAGACTCCATAAACAGATAGATACAAGTTGGTGTGTGAGTTATCCAAGTTGGTCAGTAGAGGGCAGCGGCATTTGCTTGCCCAGTTGCTTCTTATTTGACTTCTTTTTTGTTATAGACCATATCCACACCCTTCTTCAACGGGGAGGAATTCTTCATGGTTCATTTTCGTGGGCGCTGAGCTGACTACTTCATTTTCGTGGTTCTGTTTGTGATCGGCTGTTTTGGGTGTCCGGTAGTGCTTTATATTTCTCTCTCCTTCTCAGGGAAAATGCAGTACAATTTGTTGCATGAATTTTTATTTCTTATGAGGTTTGCATCTATACAGTGATTCTAATTTTTATATATCAGTTATATTTGTTTTAGTTTGAATTCTTTACATGGATGACTGTCTTGAGTGTTTGTAATATCTAGCAATTAGGAATTTCTACACCTCTGTTGATGCTATGATATACATTGCATCGATCTGGTTGCAATAAGTTTTCTTTGGTTTTGATTCTTATCGTATGATTTTTGACAGGGGAACTCTATATCAACTACGAAGTACAACTTCTTTACTTTTCTGCCTAAAGGTTTATTTGAACAGGTAATCTTCAAGCATCCTCACAAGAAAATGGGTATATATAATCATATTGTTTTGCTGATCTGTTGTTATCTTGGTGTTTACTTATGATCGAAGGTGGCAGTTATTGGGTGGTTATTTCTAAATCAACCTATGCATATAACTAGAGTTAAACATTAGGTGTTAAGCCAACATATCTATCTACGGGTTGCTTTGTGTTTGAGGGGTTGGACCTTTCATCCTTTTTCTTTTGTGATCTTTTTTTTCTTGCTGAGTAGAGTAAAAATTTTAAATTCTATATCCAAGATGGCCATTAATTGATATCTTTCTGATATTGATTTGTTGTAATTTACATTTTTATTTGAAAATTTCACAGGAGCTAGTTCCATCATATTATGAATTATCGGAGAGGCATGAATATGAACAGATTGACTCAGTTAATTGCTTCAGCATAAAATTATGCTGTGAAAAGCAAAAATATGGAACCACAGCAATGACTATAGAATGACCATATAGTTTCCACCATTTCTGGGAAGGTGCCTGGACTGTTTTGTGTGGTAGATCATTGAAAAGTTTTGTGAGAAGCAAGTAGCAATGTTAAGAAGAGAACTTTACTTTCTCATCGCTATCCTTACTCGTAGTTTATCCTATATTTACTATAGAATAGACACATCATTCTTCCATATTTGATGTGATAATTATATTTCTTAGTCTGTTTTGTGATATTATTTGCCTCTACAGAGGATTTATATATTTTAGTGGATTTATTTATGGTTCAGGTAGTACTTGATTTTGTTCTTTTCTCTTTTAAAGGCCTGCTTGACTATAATTGATTTATTAGGTATGAAGTAATGATAGTACTCCAACACTCCCAGAAACTTGGTGTCGCTGCATCCATTAGCAATCATTTCTGGATGTTTTATAGCTATAATTCATTAAGAAATCAAGGGAAAATGGTTGAAAACTTGAAGAACCCGAGAGAGAAAAGACCTTGCTGCTGTCTGTTACAGTTTTTGCTGGTGTCTGTTTCAATTTTCTGTGCTGTCTGTTTTGGTTTTCTATTGCCTGTTGTTTGTGTGGCTCTTTGACTTGCATCTACCATGGAAGAGAAAAGAAGAAAACCATGAATAGATCTGGATGTCTGGACTATCGTTGGACTGGAAAAGAAGTGAAAGAGCAGCAAAGGAAATTAAGTTCTAACAAGATAAAAGCCATGTTGCTTTTGTAGCCTTTTAAAGGAAAAAAAGGGTTACTTATAGGAGAAAGGAAATTGAGTTATAATTTTAATTGTTGAAAGTTTATATGGTTTAGTCACTGCTGTCAGAACATTGTCTTTTTTTTCCCCTTTGGGATTAATGAACTTGGTACGTGTAGTGTACTATTAATCATGTATTTAGCACATCATTCTTACAGGGTGGGAGAGTTAAGCTCAAGGAAAATTCCATCCCATCACCAAGATTGATGAGCACAAGTGAACTTGAGTAATATGGATAATGTTTTTTTTTTAATTCGTCTTTTCGAAATATGAGGTTCTCTTACATATATGTTTGTATTCAAACTTTGTAGTGAGTTTCGGCCTCTTCTTAAATTCAAACATGATCGTGAGACTGACACTGTTTTCAAGGTTCTTGATGGCTGATGTTCAAGGGTGGATATTTGTTCAAGAAAATGCCAACAGATTCTGTAAGTTGCTGGGAGTTGAGCCATCAGAAGAGGAGCTCCTGAAGTTTAAAACTTTAAACCTTCCATGAATACTGAATCTGATAATTTGGAGTGGCTTTCACAGCTTTATGGTGAACAAAAGAAAAAGTGGATAATAAGAAGTGATAGATGGGGTGGGAAACAAGAGGGTTCCTCAGGATTTGGTGATGTGAACAGCTTTGAGCTGTGTGATCTTCTTTGTTTTGGTTTTCAATTTGAGCAATTTCCATAGATGTTTGTTGATATTACGTTTTATGCTACTGTGCATTGAGTTGTTTACTAATGATTTAATCTTATGTACTCTTTCAATTTTCTTGTTGATTGTGAACTAACACTGAATTACAAAGATTTTGTGCCACATGCAATGAGTCACAATTTGTTTGCTGTTTGGACACATTATTTTCACAATTTTTTTTCTAACTAGGTAAACGTGCCTTGCATGTTAAACCGCTGCTAGTGTGTGTGTATATATATATATATATATGGGGAGGAAAGGAAAACTTTAAACTTATTCTCTTTGAGAGAGAGTGATATATATTGATTATTTTTTTCTTCTCTTTTCTTTCCAATGATCAGATAAAAGTACTGATACTGTAACACACCGGAAAGATTTGAAAGAATAATCTCACTTCGAGGGTGAGGACATCCAGGAAAAAGAAGAAAGAAGACGATAATAGAAGAAGAAGAAATTGAACTTTCGATTCAGATTTTACCTGCCTACAAGTGCGTGCTCCTCTTTACAAATACCGATCCCCCTCTGGGCTTATACTAACTAATGGGCCAGAGGTCAACTTAACAAGACAAAGATATGAGTCAGTTCAAACAACTATATTAAATAGTAAAGGAGCCTCGGCCTGACTTGAGAATAACATTCAAATAAAAGAAATGGCCATAGGCCCACACACAACTTGGGGACTGAGGCCCACACACAACTTGGGGACTGAGGCCCACACACAACTAGGGGACTGAGGCCGACGACTAAACCTTTTTTGCTTAAACCCAAGCCCACAATGCCTTGGTCCACTACTGTGATGTCCTCAACTGTCAGAGAAATAACCTTGAAGTGCAGTACGCCATCTATTGATCAGTTTGATAATCCAAGTTGATAATCTACGCCACGCCTTCTTTAAATAGTACATCATAGGCAACGCTACAACTGGAAAAAAAAATGCAACGGCGACGAGTGTTTCGTTTAAACAAGCAGCACTGCGAAGTTTTAAGGAGGCAGTTGAAATACCGTATGTAGCGGAAAGTGAGACCAAGCCAATCCATGTCAGTATAAAAAAGGGGAATCCGTCTACAAGATAGAAATGACGCAGATGGACGAAGAAAATGCTAGCGTATTAAAGAAATAGAAAACTTTGCAATTATGGGGGTTAGAACCCAAAATTGCGGTGCCAGCTTCCTGATATACCCCATGCTCGTTCTTGGTTTCTTGCCAAACCCCACGGGAGGGTTGAGTCCAGCTTGGAAGGTAACGGCAGCAATCAGTGCCAACACCACTAAAAGTGCATTTCGTACATCACTGCGGGAATCTTGTCCTGGCTTATATTTGAAGTCTGATTCCGAATCAAAATCTACGGACTTTTGATCAGGCTGGATGGGCCGCTCGATGGGCGGGGCATCCATTTCAAGCGAGGAAACAGCTGGTTGGTTGGGTTGGGTAGACATCTCTAGTACTAGGCATGTAGCAAATAGCAAGCTAAGGCGAGCAACCAAGGTAAAGCTTTAAATAGAGACCTAGCCTACCTTTGGTGTGGCGTAATTGGTTAAATTAGTGGATCCAACATCAGCTTTGCGACTCATCGTCCACATATACTATTTTTTTTTTCTTAAACTAATTAAATTATTCACTTATTATTTATATAGCACACATTTAATAATAGATTAAAAAAAATGTGGTGTGTAGTGTGTGAGAAAGATCAATAAAATTTTTCATCCACTATATATATTATTATTCATTATTCTAGCAAAAATATTTATTATATCCTGCGTATTAAAGTTTTTGGAATTTATTAAGACAAATGATATTTGCAGTCTTGAAGTGCATAAACGTCGTACAATTTCTTTAAAAAAGTGAGTAAATATGTAATTTATATGAAAAAAAAACTATTTCTTAAATAGTGGATCCCATTCATTTTCAAAAGAATTGCACAAAGCTTACACATTCCTCTGCAATTGTATCTTACGTTACTTTTAATTACTATTTGGTTCTCGCGTCATCTTGCTGATTACTGTCAAAATCCATTACGCACCTTGTTGGCTATGGCCGTGCCTTCTGATCATATTCTCAAAATACCTATATCTACAGCTAGTTGTGGCAACTTCGATCCGGAGGACTTGTCTCTATGCATGTCTTTCAAGCCAACACTTTTTATGATGAGAAAGGGAAGAGTTTGGTGCATTGTGTAAGGGAAAATAGCCTGCCTAATGCATGGCTTGTTCTTTACTTAAATAATGTTGTACCGAAAGGAAAACAGAGTACATCAAGAGACCTACTAGCTTTACAGAAAGTAAATAAGAAAATGAACCAAAAAAAAGAAAAAGAACAGATATGCTATTTACACTAGTGCGAGAATCATGCATAACTATTGTAAGATTACAACAACCATTCACGTAGAAATATTAGCAGCCATTGATGGAGAAATATCAGCAACAAATCAGGGATATGTCTCGTCACACTGATCACCTTTAATTTGGTGGTTGAAAGTTCCTAATTATATTGAGAGAGCTAGCTTGTTTTCTTGGTTAGAGAGTTAAGGGCTCAAAACAAATCATACGCCCTGTAATACTACTGCTACTAAATTGCATGGAGTTTCAAGCTGTGTATATATATATGCTTCCCTAGTTGAATTAGTAGCTATAGAAATATTTGATGTTATGAGAAAATGAATGGAATTTATTGAAGAAAAATGCTGCAAACCAGAAGATCAGTACTTTCGAACTTTCGAGGAAGTGAAGATATGCACGAGTTATTCATTCTGCATGTTT
Source organism: Cyclocarya paliurus (assembly GCA_029856935.1). Taxonomy (NCBI): domain Eukaryota; kingdom Viridiplantae; phylum Streptophyta; class Magnoliopsida; order Fagales; family Juglandaceae; genus Cyclocarya; species Cyclocarya paliurus. The sequence continues at coordinate 18,402,996 of CM056959.1, forward strand.
CTCCATTATCTTCATCGGTTGCACTTGCATCAACTTTAATTTGTGCTGCTCTTCAGCGTTGATTTTATCTTCTTCTTCTTTTTTTTCTTTTATTTTTTACCACACAGACATATTTTAATTGGTTTTAGAAGTCATTTAGTTATATTATAAGCCACCCAAAGTATAACGCCCTAGATGGTGTGACTGGAAATGACAAAATAACATATATCTTAAGATCATGGCCGCTTATCTAGTGGTCGGGATGCGATGCTTGACAATCTCTATCGCATGAATACAATCTCAAGATCGTCTCGCATGAAGATATTTGTATGCAATCCTGTACTAATAAATCTTGCAATAGAAATATTCTTACCCATCAAATTAGATGAACCTATATCAACCATGCAAACATCTTATTTTAGCACTGAAAAAGGTTGAGTCATTCAAGAAGTGCCATTTGGCGAGAAATGGTGAATAGTTAGAGTAGATCTATATAAAGCCTCAAACAAGATTCTTGTAAATAGTTTGTAGAAGTCTCAATTATTGGCAATCTCATGTACCTTTGTGTTCACAAACAGATATTTATAGCAAAGTTGTGATATATATAATTGAGAAAGAGATCAAGTGACATTTTTGTAGTTTCCTAATTGTGAGGTTTATAAATACGTCTCACTAGTCACCATTAATATTGCTTTTAACTGTTGTCTTTTTGCACAAAAGAGAGATTTATAAGATTATTGGCTCCACTTTCCAAAGTTGAAACTTCAATTGCCATTTAATTTTTTTTTTTTTTTTGTCATTATGTCGAAGAACGTTAATTTACAGCATTAATTTTCTTAGGTAAGAATCGGTGAAGCCAATGGATCCATTGATGGTCCTACTGGCTGTAATAGTACAGACGTACGGATTTCTTTCATGACTATGACCGATTAAGATTATGATTATGACATTATAGAAAATTAATTTAGAATATTCAACAGTCAACAATATATATATATATATATGAATATATATATATAATATATACATATATATTACTTTTATGTTTTATTTTATTAAATTATCCATCATTTTAAATATAGTTATGTATAGTTGTTAACTAATAATTCTAAAATATTACAAAGTATTCAAAAAATAAATATTATTACACATTAATCTAATTTTATTATAAATTAATTTAAAAATATTACAAATAGTTCTGAATAACATTAATATTAAAAATTACAATACAAAAAATGGAAATAAAGATGGAAAATATAACAAATCATTTGCAAAGATCAAATTAATGTGTGGCCAATGTGGATTGAGATGGAGCTAGCTTTCAATAATAGATCCACGTCCACCATTATGTAGCGATCATCATCATAATTAATTAAGACTGCACGTATATTACAACGACTATACTATTGTCCAAATTAGAATACAAAAGATCAAACACATTATTGATTCTTTACCCCCAATTGCAAGTATTTGGAAGCTTGTCTTCGTCTGTACGTATGAAATTTCTTGATCTTTATTTATAGATAACATTATAATATAAATTCAAGAATTTATGATAGGCAGTCGAATTAGGTATAAAAGAGAGTCAAGCATTTGGTCTTTCTTCATTCTGATGGTTTAATTAATATTGCTAACTAGAAGTACTACGCAGTTGTTTTATTAAAGTCTTTTATTCACGTGGTTTAGCTGTTTCTTTAGATATGAAAACCTCTTGAGATTTTTATAACCATCGAGAAATTGTACGTATGCATAGTTATTATACTATGATTAAACACTTTAAACATTTTAAAATACAAAAAAAAAAAATCACAAATTCATTTTATAAAAAAACACTTCCTAATCATTAAATTAAAAAAATTATTAAAATTAAAAATAAAATGCAATTCGGTAGAAGATTTCGATAACAATTTTATGTGGAAATAGCACTTTCCTTTTTTTAAAAATCAAACTACAAGAAATAACGCCTATTGCGGCGATTTCTTGTTTGTTGAGAATAAAATCACCACATTAAGGCAGCAATTATGGCGATTTGTTTGTCGGCGCGGCCTCCAAACATAAACTTTTTGGAAATACCCTTTGCAGCGATTTTAACCCAAAGGCAGTGAAAAAAATCGCTGAAAAAGGCCTAAAACATGTTGTGCTGGAAACTTTTGCTGGAATTGCATTTTTAATGGAAGAGTTATTCTCGGCGAATTCTTAAGCATTTGTGACGATATATATTGCTGCAATTGGCAAGAAATGGTGAATAGTTAGAGTAGATCTATATACAGCCTCAAACAAGATTCTTGTAAATAGTTTGTAGAAGTCTCAGTTATTGGCAATCTCATGTACCTTTGTGTTCACGAACAGATATTTGTTTAAGTTTCATTTGTCTTTACAAAAATGCCTTTAATTTCTAGGAAAGTTGTGATATATATAATTGAAAAAGAGATCAAGTGACATTTTTGTAGTTTCCTAATTGTGTGGTTTAGAAATACGTCTGGCTAGTCACCATTAATATTGCTTTTAACTGTTTGTCTTTTTTTTACGAAATAGAGATTTATAAGATTATTGGCTCCACTTTCCAAACTCGAAACTTCAATTGTCATTTAAATTTTTTTGTCATTATGTCGAAGAACTTTAATTTTCAGCAACGGTGGAATTTTCTTAGGTAGGAATCGGTGAAGCCAATGGATCAATTGATGGTCTTGCTGGCCATGATACAGATGGGTTTCTTTCATGACTATGACCGATTAAGATAATGATTATGACATTATAGAAAATTTAGAATTGGTAGGAATTAGTTAAGCGAATGGATCAATTAATGGAAAAAATATTTATTACTTTAATATTTTGGACCTCTTTAACAATATATTATTATAATTAAACAAGCCAACGCCTGTTTATGCATTCGAAGAAGGTACTCATCGTTCGAACATTTATGTTCCGTTCGAAGAGGTTTAAGAAAATCCTGGCCAATTTTAATTTAATTTCCCAAAAATTATCTGTTCGAATGTATAAATGTGGGTTTGAACATGTTCGAACAAAATATGTGTCGTTCAAACAGTCTTGCAACCTTCCCGCCAGATTTTCCTACCAAATCTCTTTTGTTTGAACAAATAAATTGTAGTTCGAACGGTTTTAAACTTTTTCTGGCAAAATAAATTACTTACCAGCCAAGATTATTATTCGAATAGATTATATACCACTCGAACAGACATTAATTCCCAATTTGAACATATTTTTTGCCGTTCAAACGGTTTTGACTTTTTGAGACACTATAACAGAATTTGGCTTTTGTGACGGACGAAATTGTCACAAAAAATAAGCAAACCATCGTAAAAAAAGTTTTGTAATGGTTTGAGACCGTCACCTAAAAGGCGTCACAGAATATTTTTTGTGACAGTTTACTATTCAACCATAACAAAACATTTTTTGTGACGAATGGAAGTCTTTCGTGAGATGTAACGTTCAAATGTGATAAGTTTTTGTGACAATTAAAAACCATAATAGAAAGTAACATTCGTACGTATAAACCAACGTTGAATGTTAACCCGACTGATTAACATTCGCACGTAAAAAAATTGGCTTTCGTTGTTTTTGCTTGGCACAAATGATATTTACGTTCAAATGATAACGTTCAAACGTTAACTCAGAGATGTTTGAATGTAGTATTTGGATGTTAAAGGAGAAGAGTTCGAACGTAAAATTTTTAAAGTTCGGATGTTAGTTTGTTATTCGCACGTATCTATTCTAATCATTCGAACGTTTAGATTGTTTGTGCATTATACGCCCTATAGTACTACTCCTACTAAATTGCATGGAGTTTCAAGCTGTGTATATATATGCTTCCCTTTAATTAGTAGCTAGCTAGAGAAATATTTGATCTGCTATGAGAAAATGAAAGGAATTTATTGAAGAGAAAAATGTTGTAAACCAGAAGATCATGAGTACTTTTGAAGTTTAGAGGAAGTGAAGATCAAATGCCCGAGTTCTTAATTATTCTGCATGTTTCTCCATTATCTTTCAGTTGCACTTGCATCAACTTTAATTTATGCTGCTCTTTAGCGTTGATTTTATCTTCTTCTTTTTTTACCACACATACATATTTTAAATGGTCTTAAAAGTCAGTTACTTATATTATAAGCCACCCAAAGTATAACGTCCTAGGTGGTGTGACTGAAAATGACAAAATAACATATATCTCAAGATCATGGCTTATCTAGTGGTCAGGATGCGATGCTTGACAATCTCTATCGTACGAATACTTCAAAGTTGGGATCTAATTTGCATGCAATCCCGTACTAATAAATCTTGCAATAGAAATATTCTTACCCATCAAATTAGACGAACCCTAATCTATATCAACCAAACATCTTACTTTTAGCACTGAAAAAGGTTGAGTCATTCAAGAAGTGCCATTTGGCAAGAAATGGTGAATAGTTAAATCAGTAGATCTATATACAACTTCAAACAAGATTCTTATAAATAGTTTGTACAAGTCTCAATTGTTGGCAATCTCATGTACTTTTGTGTTCACGAACAGATTTTTGTTTAAGTTTCATTTGCCTTTACAAAAATGCCTTTAATTTATAGCAAAGTTTTGTTATAATTGAAAAAGAGAAGTTACATATTTTTAGTTTCCTAGCTAATTGTGTGGTTTATAAATACGTCTCGTTAGTCACCATTAATATTGCTTTTAACTATTGTCTATTTTCACGAAAGAGAGATTTATAAGATTCGCTCCACTTTCGAAACTCGAAACTTCAATTGTCGTTTAATTTTTTTTGTCATTATGTTAAAGAACTTTAATTTCCAACAACGGTGGAATTTTCTTAGGTAGGAATCAGTGAAGCAAATAGATCAGTTATTGATGGTCTTGTTGGTAATACAGACGAGTTTCTTTCATGATTATGACTGATTAAGATTATGATTATGGCATTATAGAAAATTCAGAATTGCATGGCAGGAATCTATGAAACGAATGGATCAATCGATGGTCTTGCTAGTAATACAGACGGGTTTCTTTCATGACTATGACCGATTAAGATTATGATTTTGGTATTATAGAAAATTCAGAATTGCATGGTAGAAATTGGTGAAGCGAATGGATCAATCGATGGTCCTAGTAATACATACGGGTTTCTTTCATGACTATAACCGATTAAGATTAAGATTATGATATTATAGAAAATTCAGAATACTCAACAGTCAAGAACATATATATATAAATATATATAATATATATACATATATTTTATTTTTCTTTCTAACAAGGCACGTTATATTTATATATATATATATGAGGAGGAAAGGTATAACATTCAAATAAAAGAAATGGCCATAGGCCCACACACAACTAAAGGACTGAGGCCAACGACTAAACCTTTATTACTTAAACCCAAGCCCACAATGCCTTGTTCCACTACTGTGATGTCTTGAACTGTGACAGACTAAATAATCGATCCGGTCATGTTCTTGAAGTGCAGTACGCCCTCAATTGATCAGTTGATTGATGAGTTGATAATGATGAGTAGTTCATTTAGACAAGCAGCACTGCGAAGGTTTAAGGAGGCAGTTGAAATACCGTATGTAGCTGAAAATGAGACTAAGCCAATTCATATCTCTAAATAAAAGGGGATCGGTATACAAGATATATAATGACGATGATGGACGAAGAAAATGCTAGCGTATTAAAGAAAAATAAAACTTTGCAATTATGGGGGTAAGAACCCAAAATTGCGGTGCTAGCTTTCTGATTTACCCCATGGTCATTCTTGGTGTCTTGCCAAACCCCACGGGGAGGGTTGAGTCCAGCTTGGAAGGTAGCAGCAGCAATCAGTGCCAACACCACTAGAAGTGCACTTCGTACATCACTGGCAGAATCTCGTTCTGGTTATATTGGAAGTATGTGTTGGGGTATATGTGGAGACTGGTTTTGGAGTGAAAATATGTTTGCTGAAAGTTGGCTTGACTGCTGGCTTGAGCCAAAATTCGCTCGAGCCAAGGCAAGTCTGCTTGAGCTAAAGTAAGTCAGAGAGCTCCGCTCGACCCTCGCTCGACAAACTGCCCGAGCGGATGGAAGACAGAGAGTTACGCTTGAGTCCTGCTTGATACTCCGCTCGAGCGAGAAGCAAACCCTATTATTCGCTCGACACTCCGCTTGAGCCAATATTCATTTGGCTGTTTACTCGAGGCGCGCTCAACACGCCGCTCGAACGAAGTACGCAATTTTGCCTGTTTAGAGTTTCCACGCCGTGTGCTATATATATGACATATTTTGACATGTCTTGGACTGTCTTAAGCATATTTTAAGAGATGACAATTGTCTTGTGAGTGCATATTGTGTGAGAGAGCAAAAAACCCTAAAGAGTGTGAGTTGAGATTGAGTGATTGTAATCTCCTTTGATTAATAAGATTTCTCCAGCTCTGTAGATGTAGGCAATTTGCCGAACCACATATATTGTGCGTTGTGTTCTTAATTGTGTTGCTTTTACTTTATTTGTCATTGTTAGTGTGTATGTTTTGCATAAACATTTCACAACAGTATGAAACCCAATCATCTCTGGACATTTGATTAGGCTGGATAGGCTGCATGATGGGCTGGGCATCCATTTCTAACGATGAAACAGCTGGTTGGTTGGGTTGGGTAGACATCTATAGTACCAGGCATGTAGCAAATAGCAAGCTTACAAGGCGCGCAACAAAGGTAAAGCTTTAAATAGAGCCCTCTCCTTGTCTATTTTTAGAGATGAGATAAATTGAGATAAAAGTTGAAAGATAAATAAAATATTATTAAAAATATATTTTTTTAATATTATTTTTATTTTGAGATTTGAAAACACTAATTGTTTATTTTATTTTGTGTAAAATTTAAAAAAATCGTAATGATTAGATAAGATGAAATGAAAAGTTTTGTGAAAATAAATGAAACCCTAGCCTACCTTTGGTGTGGCGTAATTTGGTTAAATTAGTGGCGGCAAAAAGTTGATTATCCAACAAGATTTGCAACTCATCATCCTCACATACCATATACTATATTCTTTTTTTTTCTTTTAAATTAATTGAATTATTCTACTCATCATCCACATACTACACATTTGGTAAAAGAAAAAAAAAGTGTGGTGTTTAGTGTGTAGGAATGATGAATAGAATTTTTCATCAAGAATATATATTATTATTCATTAGTCAAGCGAAAATATGTATTATATCTTGCATGTTAAAGTCTTTGGAATTTATTAAGAGAAATAATATTTGTAATTTTGGAATGTACAAGCACTACACAATCCCTTTAAAAAAAAATAAGTAAATATGTAACTTACATAAAAAAAAAAAAAAACTTATTTTTTTATAATAGATCTCATTCTTTTTTTTTTAAATTAAACAGTACTTGCACCTCCTCCGCGACTGTATCTAATATTACTATTTAATTAATATTTGGTTCTCCCATCATCTTGCTGATCATTGTCAAAATCCATTGCGCACCTTGTTGGTTATGGTGCCTTCTGATCATATTCTCAACGCTACTATGCCGCCCAGTTGGTTTTTTCTTTTTCTTTTTCATATTTTTTAATATATTTAATATTTTTTAAAACATAAAAAAAATATCAATATATTTAAAATCACTATATATAAAAAAAAAAAAAGAATTTGACCAGTGGTCAAATGGAGCGGTCAAACAAAATACCTATATCTACAGCTGTGGCAAATCCGGAGGACCTATCTCTATGCATGTCTTCCAAGCCATGAGAAACTCATGGGACGAGTTCGGTGCATACGGGTCACAAACTTATTGCGTAATTTCCACATCTTAGAACCTCACGAAGTATCAAAGATTACATACTTAGGAATACACGTATAAAGAAGTGTTGTAATCACAAAAAAAAATCACAAATTAATATAGTGGCTTCATAAAATATATTAGATATACTTTATAATAAAGATAGTTTTCAAATTTAATGTCCTACATCAAATTATATAAATTGTGAATAATTTATTTTATGAAATTTTTTATAGTTAAAACATTTTTCATATATATATATATATATATATATATATATGACAAGCCCTGGGTTTAATTAATATTTCGTTGGTTCATTTTTCAATTTACTAGACGCGAGGGCTTTGATCAATTCAAAGATCAAGGTAAAAACCCTTAATATGCATTGTGAAGATGTGATGTCTGACAACTTGGCAATTAAAGTATTATATAATATATATATATATATATATTATATATATACACACTAGAGAACAGCTATGAGTACGTTAGTTTTGAGGTATACTTGACCTAATAATTTAAATAAAAAAAGTGAAAAAATTAGTAACTTATTTGTGAAAATACAAAGTTTAAAAAAAATAAAAAATAAAAATAATAAAAATAATCTAAACTTCAATAAAATATATAAACATTAATCTGCATCCATATTATATGAGTACAATGTCAGAACAAAAATGACATAAAAAAGATATATCAATTCATGTGCGCCGCGGAGCTATTAACGGACATTTTTGTAAAACATGATCTTTTATTAAATTCTATAAGGAAGCTACAAGTCAAGAATTTTAAGAACCTTTTGGTAAAACAAGATTTAACAGATTTTTAACGAAATAATAATAAAAAATAACAAAAATTACTATTCACAATTAGATAAATAATTATTATAATAGAATGGATATATAATATATGAAAAGTCCAATGTCTTTAATTAATTTTTCGTTGGTTCATTTTTTAATTTACTAGACGCGAGGTCTTTGTTCAATGCAAAGCACAAACTAAAAACCCTATTAATTATGCATTGTACATGACGATGTGAAGCCTGACAATTTGGCACCCGACATCGAAACATGACTAATTTAATGCAAGAATTTTATTATTTATCATTCTCACGGCGTCACATTTATTTTTTATTTGTTTTAGAGATGATGCCCTCACTAGATCAGATTGCATGCTTAGATTCATGACCTGGTCCTAAACGAGAAGATCATCATGCGTACGTAGATATTATGATCTTTTCTTTTTTCTTTTGGTTAATTAGCCTTTGACAATTGGTATAAGAACATTAGATCCAATCAAATCCACCTTTCACAACTTTTTCAAATATTGCCTTCAATAATATATTACCAATCAAGTTTACATGTATTGAAAATGATTACATAGAAATCAAGTTTGTTTTCTCAGTTACATAGATGGGGCAATGTTTTATTTAATTTAATTATTTGTATTATTAATTTATTATGATAATTTTTTCTAGTTGATAATAATTGAGAAATAATACTTTTAATCATGAGATGCGCAAGCACGCGCTGTATATTCCTTTTGAAAAAAGTGAGAAAATATAGAAGTCACAAAAATTTATTTTTTAATAATTGACTTGACTCTTTTTCAAAGTAATGCGCGATAATTATATAATCCATGACATTATCTAGCAATTCAATCGAAACAAATCCGATTTACTTTTTCAAAGATTGGCTTCGTGATATAACAATCAAATTTACTTTTTATCTTTCTTTTTTTTTTTTTTTTTTTTTTTTTTTTTTTTTTTTACAACAGAGACATATTTTTAAATGGTTTTATAAGTCAGTTACTTATATTATAAGCCACCCAAAATATAACGCGCTTACTGAAAATGACAAAATAACATGTATCATAAGATCATGGCTTATCTAGTAGTCGGGATGCAATGCTTGACAATGATCTCTATCGAATGAATACTAATTCAAAGTACGTCGTATTTTAGCACTGAAAAAGGATGAGTCATTCAACTTTCTAAAAAAACTAAGATCTCATTTGTTTTCAGATATGATAATTGGGCCTATGAGTTTGCCTCTTCAAAGTTATCGTTTGGTATTTTATTTATTTTTATTCTTTTATTCTTTTTAATTGTTAAGAAAATGATTATTAGTGAAATGACCGTATATTTTTTATATTTAAAAAATATTTAAAAGAAAAATAAAAAAAGTATAATTTGCACTAGTTGTAAGTTTGAGGTGGCAAACTCACAGAACTGAGTAGCATGACTGAGTAGCAATACCCTTACATCATCCAAA
>CM056959.1:19013103-19191418 GCA_029856935.1 Cyclocarya paliurus
ATTAATAAAATAATTTTTTTATATGGTTCTCATATTAGCAGTCGTAGGCATACTTCTTTTAAAAAAAATAAATAAATACTTTCAAATTGGAAGCTGTTATGGACGCCATATATAAATTATGAGAATTAATTTCCTTGCAAATGTCATCCCCCCATATGTTCCACTTCCCACCACCTATGGATGGTTGAACTCATTCCTTCAATGATCATAAGTGAGTTTCTTGTACATTCAAGCGGAGTATCTAATTATTACTTTATGTTGAAAATATAATAGAAATTGAGGATGGAGATCGAGAGGGAGAATTTGAGGGTTACATTTTTACTATTCTCAATTATTATTGAATACATAACATTTGTCCTTATTTATAGGTGAATGAGGCTAAACAAAGAACGAAAACACAATAAATCAATGATATGAATTGAGACTAATTGATTTATAAAATAAACTAAATATTGTAGATAATAAATTATATTACTATGCATACTAGAATATGAATATATTATATCATTACTAGAATTTTAAAATTATAATGAGTTTCACTATAAGTGATGTGTTAACACGTCAGCTCATGAATAGCTATACGCAAAATCATATGAGCACAAACAAAGAGAATATGAAATAATGAGAGTTTATGCATGGGATGAACATATGTCTATCATAATGTTTCAATCGAGTTCCAAAAAGGCGTGTTTGTATCTCAAAATTTTGTCAAAGAGCTAGAAATTAAACTGTAGTTTGAGGAACCTGTTTGGCTAAAAATTCTCAAATTTCAATAGCCAGACAATAGGCCAAACATGTTAAATAACTGACACCTAACGTTCAAGTGTCGTTGGTTACCCGCCAATCACACTGAAAAATAGGTAGTTAAACTTCAACGGACACAAATAACATAGCTTGTGCCCTTCCAAACCTACTAGTCTTCCTCTCACACATTCTTCACTCCAATAGACCAGTAGCTCTCATCTTGCTCCTCTCTGCCCCAAAGTTTTCTCTCCCATTCTTAGAGAGAGAGAGAGAGAGGGCAATGTACCGGCAGCTCCTGACGACGATGCCTTCAACGAGCCATTATCGTCGGTGGCCGTGGTGGCGAGGGACCTGGGCTCGCCTGCTGGCTCCTCTGACCATTTGGCTATGTGGCATGTAATTTGACATCTTTGACGATTTCCTTTTAACAGACTACTTGAATCTCAAAATGGGCATTTTTTGCAGTTCTCGTCAGCATTCGATATGGGTTTTATGGGGATTCCCGGATGGTGCTTGGACCGAGCTCCTCAAGGTTGATGCAAGCAAGCTCTGTTTTCGTGGAACAAGTTGAAGTCAGAGATGATGCTAAGAAAGGGGTCCTTCTTTATTCCTTCTCCGAGAAACCTGACTTGAGCTCCCAAGCAAATTGGAGTGTATCAAACTACATGATTCTTACATCCCATAGCCGCAAGGTAGGAAATGAACTTTTTTTTTGTGTTTCTTCAATATTAATGTGAGTTCATCTTTAGAGAGATTGAAACGCTCTGTTTAGTTCTTTTTCTTTTTCTTTTTTCTAGGGATTTTCCTTGTGGTTGAACAACGGATCAACAGTCCGTATAACATGTGAGGCTCCAACTAGTGCGTTAAATCGACTGCAAGTGGTTATGATTAAAGGTTCTTTCAGCTCTATCAGCATTTTCTCCTACATTTCATCTAGAATATTGAATCAACCATTTACAGATAAACACATCTAATACAGGAGAGCGGACAGTCAACACATTATTGCCAAAAGCAAGAAGTTCCCCTGATGCCCTTGCACCCCATGAAGCAATAGAAGGTAACCAATCTACTAAATCAAGATATACTTGAGCAACTTTAGTTTAATCCAGTGTAAAACTATGCATTTCGGCTGAATTTGGGCAGTAATCAGTTGCTCTTGTATTGATAATGCTGGAAAAATGTCTACTCAAGCCGGATAAGAATTTGGGGGCTTTAAGTGGGAGAGAGATACATGAAGTGGGTCATATAGTATTTAACTCTGTCACTGAAACACACACGGGCAACATTTCAGGTAAGAACTTGAAGAGATTTTGATTCGACAATGCTAATAGGTCTTAAAAGGAAAGAAATTGCTTTTCTGAAATTTCTGATTGCTTGATTTTAAACCCAGTCACTGAAACTAGAAAATAAAGGTGTTGGACCTAGACAGGTAGACAAATCCATGAATAGATTCATTGCATATTTTGGCAGGTAAAGAGGCAGAATACAGCATCGAGGAAGATGACAAGTACTACCTTGGCATCATCAACACGAATCCTAGAAGCATAATTATAAACATGAGAGTGAATGTTTCAGCTAAGATATATGATACTTCTAAAGCTAAGAGCATGTGCTCAACACTAACGGGTTCGTGTCGGATCAACCTTCTATTCCCTGATACTCAATATGTCATACTCACAGGACCTGACGATGTGAGGCCTCATCCCTTAGCTGCCAATACAATTTTCTCAAGTTATTAACAAATTTCCCCAAACTAAACTCATCAATTCATTGCAGGGGGGTGGTGACGATTGGTACATTGAGCTTTCTTTTGTGGCACGAGTGGTAACATACATTGCAATTTTAGGTACAACACCAAAGAAGAAAAGAAAAAAAAAAGGATTCATTTGTTATTGGTTCCACTCTTTTAGAAATCTCACCTTTGTCTGTGGTCTTGTTTGTTACATTGCAGGATTTTTAGTAATTGTAGTATTTCTGATATTGAAATACCTTGGAGCCTGTGAAGGAGAGAGTACCACAGTAGACATAGCAGTACCAGAAGATCGGGAAGTCATCGAGACTGACCCTATAATGCCGGTGAAGCCGAGTCGGAGCACATATGGAACAGGTGAAGAAGGGGAAGATTCAGAAGCAGATAGCAGCTGCTCGGAGGAATTATATGATGCAAAACTATGTGTAATTTGTTACGATGAGCAACGGAACTGCTTTTTTGTTCCTTGTGGCCACTGTGCCACCTGCTATGAATGTGCATCAAGGTAAATATATCAGGTGTTTCATAGTCTCTAAAGATGTAAATTCTTCTGGAGGTTTGATTGGATTCAATCTTGCAGGATTATGGACGGGGAGAGCAAAGTGTGTCCAATATGCCGGCGGCTTATTCACAAATTGAGAAGATTGTTTCACTCTTAGAGCTAAATTAATGAGCTAGTGAATCTGTAACGAGATTTTATACCTGGAAAGAAGAATTTTACGTTTTGTGTGGAGAATAAGTGCCGATACTTTCTAGTGTTCAAGGTCATGTATCCTAACTGCTACAGTCTGCAACAACCCCCAAACACTGTCGAGCAAAATTTTGTAGCAATCCGCAAGGACTTTATCATGCTAGCAGCCGTTTGCCACGACTCTGGCAGCAACTACTGCATGCATGGCTTCAGAGTGCGCACCTGGTGAACCGAGGGAAGCACAAGCCTCCATCCGTCGATCGTCATCATTGAAGGAGGCTCAATTACTACCATCCAAGATACTGTATACGCGGAGAAATAGCACCCACGTGAAAGACGTCCATGTCTGGTTAATGACTTTCAGTGTTTCATAGCTTGTTCTGCCTGCAAAGTCCATAGGACTGCAAAGTTTTCTGCACAAACTAAATTGTAGGAAACATTTCCATTTAGCAGTTCCATCTCATGTTTTCCAACCAACTCATCCCTGTTAGTCCTCTTGAGACCCTTATAACCATTTTACTCATTAAGGCTGCGTTTAGATGTTAAGTTGAATTCTTTATAAATAGTAATGAGTTGAGATAGTAGAGTAAGTTTTGTAAAGTCCACTTAAAATAAGTTTAAATATGTTTAAATATTAAGATGAGTTTAGATGTATTTATGAGAAGTTGAAAAATGTTGTAGGTCTCACGTGTAAATAAGTTTTGAGTTAAGATAAATTTAGTAATTTGAAAATTGAGTGTTTAGATATTAGACTTAACTTAAAATTAGATTGAACTGAATTGAAGTCACATAAGTTTAACAATCAAATGGGACCTAAGAAGAAGTGATTATCTCATCCAAAACACCTGACCCTGAATGAGAAAATAAAGCAGTGGCATGTAGACTTTCCCAAGGCTAATAAGACGGAGAAACTCATCAAGAAACAATATGATTTATTATGTTATCAGTGAAGCACTGATTCAAATCGTACATTTTTATTTTCGATTTCCATTCAGCAACATCCAACTGTTATGGAACAGTTAAAGTACAAATAAATGATGGCAAAATACCTCAGTGATACGAAAACAATAACTTTGTTTATGAGCAACAATTTCTCTCTGTATTTGAACTGGAACTAATTCCAATATACCAAAATTTCTTATTAACTCATTGTTCTAAAAGCATGTTCCCCGAGGTTCCATATCTCATCGAAGAAACCACATCTAAAATTTGGTAGCAACTTGAACACATCACCTACAGAGGTCCTGGAAAGCTTCCATTCTCCCTTTGTTCGTTCCATCTATCAACCTGGCCAAAAAAAAGATTTTAGAATCTATGAAACACTCTGATTAATTGAACAACCAATGCATCTTTATACTATCGCCAGTTCATATTTGATCTAGCTGCAAACCCTGATTGGAAAGCAATGCCTTCTTGTGCTAGTTAATCAGCATGGAGCCCATTTGTGCTTATATTTCTGTTTCTACTGCGTAAGTAGATACTAGTCTCTCTCAGCAGCACCAAATTCTCACTATTTGATTCAGAGGTATCATTATCACTCAAGGAATTGTTGATGTTTATACAGTACATGGTCAATAAGCCTCAGGTAGTCAGGATGTCCTGGACACCCGGTGCCAATAAAAAAACCTTTGCAATAAACTTTCTCATTGGTTTCAGCAGCAATTAAACATCATCAACACAAAGTGAGTATACCAGGACCTCAATCAGATTGGGGGTACAAGACATATAAAAGCAGTTTGGAAATAAAACCCGTGGAAATTTATCTAACATCTAAGCAATTAGAACAAACCTTAAAGATGGTTGAAAAGAAAAGATAAAATAATAGTGTTGTGTGCATGCAAAAGGATTGAAGACACATACCCATTCACCTGGGCAAAGAGCACGATAATATTTTGCAAACTTATCACACTCCGAGGCACCTTCTCCCTTTGCAGCTATGCACCTATAAAAGATCAGATGAGATGAAATAACCAAAATAAGTTAAAAAAATTAACTGGAAATCATAGAAAAAGTTTTAACTTACCGATGATACTCAACATATCGAGTAAAGCAATGCCTCGTTTGATTCGTGGTGGGGAAGCGAAAATCTGCAGGTGCTGTCTCAAGCTGGATAACCACAATTCAAAAGTGAACAAAAACGAAACATAAAGATGGAATACTGTGCAAATGATGCAGTTCGGTAGCAACAGAAAGAAATTATGGCTTAATGATCTAGGCATGGTAACCTTAATCTCTGGTGTTTCTTCAATAGCATCTTGATCACCGGCATTCTCCTCCTCAGAACTTTCACTGGTTGCTTCAGTTGCAGGTGGAGCAGCTTCACTAATGTTTTCAACAGTATCAGAATTGGCTTCAGGGCTCTCTCCAGCAGGAGGGATTACTTCACTGCTTGTTTCAGTGGCAACCAGGGTAGCTTCAGTACTTTCTTCCCCAGGAGCAGGTGAGTCCTCAGCTTTATTGGTGACAACTTCCTCGGCTGCAGTAGCTACTGGGTTCTCAACCTCTTTTTCTTTGCCTGATATTTTTTCCTCCTTCACTAAATATTGCTGTAACTCAAAGGTGTAAGTCAGAAATGTTACCCTTCTAATTACGGAGGAAAGGATTCCATAACTAGGCTAAAATGGGAATTTTTTTATTAGTGAAATCAGAAATTGCATGGCAAGAAAATATGATGTCAAGCCCAGGAAATCAAGACCAATGCAAAATATCAACCATAAGGGACTTTGAGAAGGTTGAAAATCCAATAAATCCTTTTAATAAGTAAAAAGTTCAATAAATTTAATCAGCCCTCCTAAGGTCATGCTGGAATTTAAGCAGAGGAACTAGAGTCAAAGTTATTGCAATTAGTATTCTGAAGTAATAAGACTGACCAAACATTTTGCGAATGTCATTGCAGCATTTTTTTTTTCTTTTTGATCGGTAAGCAAGATTTTATTGATCAATAGAATAGGCAAAAGCCCTAATAGACGGGACACATACAAGAGCAACGCCTAAGAATGCTTAGTTTAGAGATACAAGGCAGTCATGAAATGATAAGCCATGAAAATCAATCACAATCGACCAATGGAGTAAAGTATTGAAAAATAGACTTCTAAGCTCATCCATTGACTGCACCTGATCTTCAAAGACTGTTGTTCATGACTTTCTTTCCTTAAGCTAGAATGTATTTAGGTGTTTTCTTATGTATAGTTCTTGTGTACACGGGCTATGCCTATTCCATTCGTATGAATAAAATTTACTTCTTACTTATAAAAAAAAAAAAAAAAACTTGATCTTCAAAACTTCTTTCGTTCCTCTCCCTCCAAATACACCACCAAAAACATATTGGAACCATCTTCCAAATTGAGGCGATCTGAGAGTTACCCTGAATGGCTTTCCAAGAAGCTAGGAGGTCCGGCTTTCCCAGAAGCTAGGAGGTCCACTACCTGTCTTGGCATCACCCAAGCTAATCCCACCCAAGCAAAAACATCATTCCACAATGTCTTGGCAATCTCACAATGAAGTAGTAGATGGTCAACCGACTCTCCACTCTTTCTACACGTAGAACACCAATCCATGACTATGATTTGATGTTTCCTTAGATTGTCTAGAGCAAGGATCTTCCCCAAAAAAGCCATCCATACAAAAAATTTTGCCTTTAGGGGCCCCTTCACTGGTGTGAGGATAGTACACCCAAAATCTTACCAACACCAAAATGAAACCAAAACATCCTACAAATTCACCCCATATGTAACTGTCTTCAAATGATATCAAATTTTGGATTCATTGTTATTTAGTTAGGTTCTTAAAAGGTGATGTCCTCCTTATGAAGGAAGCCAACATAGATACTGAACGAGTTGATCTCTATAGTGACCCCTCAATATGACACAACTAATTTTAGAGTTAAAAGATAAACTACTGTTTCTGAGCATGGTTTGCCGAGATTTTCTTTCCCCCCAAAGCAATAGAAGGAGTTCTAGCATATAACTGGACACTCATGCTTAGGTGTTGCTCTTGTATATGTCCTGCATACATGGGCTATGCCTACCTTTACCATTAATAAATCTCTTTGTTTACTGATAAAAAAGGAAAATAAAAAGTATCCACAAAAAAATGGAAAGAAGAAAGAAAAAAGCTATATTCTTTTTTTTTTCTTCTTCTTTAATTTCTATTGGAACTCCATGGTTTTACTGAGATTAGTGTTAGGGCCCCCTGCCCCCAGCCTGCGTATCTGTTTTCTATATTGTAGGATGGAATTTAACTTTCCCAGAAAAAGGAAAGTCTTAGATCCTATCATAATGTTCTTAAAATATATCATGCGGTTTTTAACAAAATCTTGGTACTCTATGATCGAAGCACTGAGATGTATCTCACCTGATATCTCATCGAGGTGCTAAGAATAACAAATCATCAGCAGGTAACCATGCACTCACGGGGCTTGGTATAATTGACCAAACACAAATTCTAAAACTTTGATTAATTCTAAGAGTTCACTAAATCGAAAATCTGAAACAATAATTAGGTGCATTTCATATGGAAAAGATGGTTTATCAACGCTCAGAATCGAGAGCATAAAAACTATGCTCCAACATTCACATTATGGAACAAACATATTTAATCAATCAACTTACTTTAGGAAGAGTACAAATTAAAATAAAAAATAAAATATAAAAAACTCGGATCCTTTCCCACATCCATCTGAACAGATCCATTCTAGTCTAAGAACCCAGTGCACAAGATCGAAGATCCATGCATGATTGAGAACAAAAATTCACCCGAAAAAAAAAAAAACAAATCAAGAACCAAAACAGATCCACCTCAAGCCAATTTTGACGTTTGTTTCACTCAACAAGGCTACAGACTTTGGGTAGTTTAGAAAAGAAAAGAAAACATAAGAATATTACCTCAGAAAGGGTTGGGATATCGTGGCTTTGGGCTTCCGCCATTTCGATGGAAGAGAAAGCGATGTATTCCACAACCACAGCTAGGTGAGTAATGGGTCTGCGGTGTGTGGGTGGGGATCGGCGTCTAGGGGTTAGGTTGTGAAAGATGGTATTTTTATTTTCTTTACTGGTCGTTTGTTACGGCGATTGGTCAATCTTGTTTCTGACGCTGTAACGGGGGGAGTCCACTCGGTTTTTCCACGTGTCAACTTTGTGGCTTCACACACTACCTTGAGAGATCCATTTTTTGCACTGGATGTAGGAGCGTTCTCAGTAGTAGTTAATCTATATTTCATTTGATTTGGAAGGGTTAAATGATAAATAAAGTGATAGATGAAAGAAGGAAAAAAGATAAATAATGAAAAAGAGAGATAGTGAGAGAAATTTTGAAAAAAATTATGCATAGATAGACAATGTCAATCTACATTAAGATTGTTATTGTAGCATAGATGTATTTTGTACTTCCATTTGTTAAAAAAGATTTTTTGAAAATCTTTTAACTACTTTATATGAGAAGTGTTGAGATGTTTGAGGAATGAGATGAGATGATAATTTTATAAATAATAATTAGATAATTTGTGAATAGTAATAAGATAGTTTGAGTTAAGTAGTTTTTGAATTTTGGAAAAATGCGAGAAAAAAAGTTAAATAAAAAATATAATAAAATTAAAATATTATTAAAATATAATTTTTTAATATAATTATTGTTTTAAAATTTAAAAAGTTGAATTATTTTTTATTTGAAAGTTTAGAAAAGATGTAATGATTAGTTTAAAAATGTTTGTATAACCATATTTGAGTGATGTTTGAAAAAGAAATAAGATGTGATGAGAATAATTTCCAAACATCCTATAAGTCTACTAACAAATCTTACATAAAAGAAGTTTATGTGACAACCTGGTTTAATGAGATATGTTAGATCTATTTTATAATAACAATAATTTTACAATTTGATAGATCACATTAAATCATATTAGTATATAAATCTAAAAATAATATCCTAACAATATTTTATTCAACTCATTTAAAACTATCTCATCTCATCTACTATCTTTATAGCTGATATTTAGGATTTATGTAAACCTCAATTTTTTTTATTTTTTATTTTTTTAATAAGGCATTCCTTTGCCTTTACCATAAGCCGGGATAATAAATAAAATCGAAGTGCTGTTCTAACTAAAAAAAGAAGTAATTGCTTTTATCTTAACATGGGTGAAGTTGCTTAATTAAGACAGCTAATGCTTCAAATATGAAATGGGTTGTGCATAGGTATCAATACCAAACTCACATTTTAAAAGCAACAAGAAAGAAACTACCAAAGTGTAACTTCTTCCCCCAGCCTAAAGCCAACAGAATGGATCCAACTGGCCACACAACTGTTTACATCGTAACAACAAACTCACGTATTGATGTCAGTGATATGATATATTAGATCTATTTTATGATAGAAATAATTTTATAATATAATACATTATATCAAATTATGTTAATTTATAAATTTATTTTTAATTTTATTAAAATATTTGGTTATTGTGTGGTTGATGAAACATTGATTGTGAATCTTAAATCAGGTTTTTTTTTTTTTAAGTGTAGATTAATAAACAATATCGATACCGTATACCAATTTTGACCGCACGGTACAGGAAACGACGCCGTTTCTTCTGGTTTACGTTGAAGGAAAAATTAATAAATATTCCATCGTGTGGCGGCGCTCGTCCCTTCAGAACACAATTATTCTTGCTTTCCCCTTCCCCTCTCTTTTTGTTTTTCTCTTTCAGATTCTGTTGATCGGAATATAATCGCCATCCATCGATCTGCTTCGTAGCGGGGTATATTTTTTTTTTTGAATTTTTAAATGGCTTCAAGTTTTGATCGGTGGGAGAAAGATCCTTTCTTCTCTGCCGCCGATGAAGTTCAAGAATCGGCCGACAGGTACTCCATTAATTTCATCTATCAAACATTTTCAATTTCTCTGTTGGGTTTTTCTTTTCCTTGTTTTTGGGTTACCTATTTGCAGTCTGTAGTTTGCCGTAAAATTTTTATATTATTTGTTTGGTAGCCAAGAAAATGTTCTGAAATAATACGTAAAATGAATTGTAATTTAAATTTTTTACTGTTAGAACATTTCCGCGGACCTGTTTGTTCTATCTGGCCCCCCCATTTATGATTAAGATTTTTATTTTTCACAACCAAATGTTGCGTGTTCGGTTCTTCGCCTATTGTATATATGTGGCTCTTTGTTGGACTCAATCACAGGCTGTAGTATGGCTATTCATCGAAGGTTCCCTGTCACTCTGAACGTTAAATGCTGCGTTTGGGCTTGGTTGTATGTAATATTATTTAATTCGTATTTCTATTTTTGTGAAGGATGGAATCTACGTATAGAACATGGATTCATGCAGAGAAAGACGCTTCTAGCATGTGGGATTCCAAAGAACTCCACCGGGATCTTCATACCGCCCTTGGCACTACCAAATGGCAGGTAGTCTCTCACCTTCTGTGTGTGCCTGTGCATCCGCACGCATACTCAGCTCATGTATATTGGATATTTAAGTGATTGGTGCTGTACTCCTATCAGTATATTCAATACCTAATTGAAACTTTTGGGTGAGCAATGCAGTTAGAAGAGTTTGAACGGGCTGTCCGGTCCAGTTACGGGAAAAACTCAAGTGATGATGCAAGGGGCCGGCATCATGAGTTTATTATCGCAATTGAAGACCAGATTTCAAAAATTGAAAATTCCTTGAGGGTATCCAATCTTTCAGAGGGCAAGGCATCATTGCCTTGGGCACGATTAGATGAAGGTGAACGCAATGAACTTGCATTGTTTCTTTCAGGACCGTCACCGTTTGTAGACAAAACCAATGTAAAAAGTACTACTCAAAAGGATATTGAGAATCCGCGAGTGACAGATAAAGGTTCAGCACATGATTGTTCAAAGAACTCACAGGATTCAGCTGAGTGGGATTCTGTGGAGGCTAGGGAAGACAAATCACATGGGCATAGGAGAACTGCTAGTGCTAGTGCTGACATTGGTGCTTGGAAGATTGTGATTCCTGATGACGAATGCCAACAGAGTTCTTCTAATGGGCAGACTGTATTACCTTTTCGAAAGATACCCAGTTTGTCAGGATTTTTAAGTTCCGTGGAATATGCTTCCAAGTTGAAGTGGTCAAAGAATGGTTTCAGGAAGTGGAAGGCAATGGATCGCCAACAAGAAGCTGATACTGCAGTTTTGCAATCTCCGCAGTTGTCCAGGGTGTGTGTTCAATGCCTTCAATCTGTTTCTGAGCTTAAGACAAAGTATACTTGTTGATTTTTATATCTGCAGTTTTGTATTCATAATGATTTTTTCAATTCTTTCTTCCCTCAAAAAAGGGCATTAATGTGTGCTATGAAAGAAGTAAGAGTTGCCTGGATAGTTGCGACGATTGTTATGATAAGCAACTGTATGGCTGGTATGGAGCTATTCAGAGACAGCTTCAAAGATCTCAGTACCAGATGCAATATAGTCGGCCTGTTCAAGTGACTTTTTGGATTGCTCTTCTCGTCTTTTTGATTGGTAAGCTTTGCTGAAATCTTCCACAATTTTTTTTGTTCATGTTTAGAAAAAATCCATGTCTGCATCTTGATCCTATGTTCGTTACTTTGTATCCTGTTTTGTTTTGGTTGATTAACATATTTATGTTGTACAACTAACAAGCCAGGTCTAGTGACCTTGAAGCTTTGCCAGCACAATTGTAATATTAAAATTGCATACATAATAATAGTCTCTCTTGTATACTACCTGCGAACTTGGGTTGCACCTTTGCGCTTATTAATGAAGATCTTATTACCTACCTATATATATTTACACCCATAAAATGCTGCTGTTTTTCTTTTTACAAACTTCCACCACTTTTACATGGTCTAGTTTTTTATTCTTACACTTATCTATCTCATGCTTCACTCATGACTTAGAAGGAAGGCAGATTTGATGATACATTCATTCAGAATTGGGATTGGTGATTAAGAAACGCCATTTCCCATGGTTCCACATGATATGAATAAATGATACAAAAGAGAAATGCAAAGTTTGCTGTATTTGTATCACATATATAATTTTGCTAAACAAATAGATTTTCGCATGCCAGCTAGTGGAATAAAAATCATTGTACTACGTTTGCCGCCAAGTACTATTTCTTTGCCAAGATTTTGTTGAGGGAAGATGCTTGAGTCATGTGGCACTAGCCTAATATGGCACATGTCAACAAGATATATGCCTTCACTCGTGTCTACATCTCCAACTACGTCTTCTTTTGGCCATCTTCTTATGCGCATTTGAGTGATTGCTTAAAAGTTTGTTTGAATATGTGCACCTACTAATCTAGCAAATAGAGAAATGGAAGTCGCAACGGAGTGGGAGCACATAGAACAATGGTGAGAAAGCAAGATAATAGGACTAAATGTTCAGGAAAATCCAGTCTGTCTCCTGAATTTAAACAAGTCTACAAGAATTTATTTTTGGTTATTCACCTCAGAAAAAATTTGATTTTTGGTTATTTTTTTTATAAGTAAAATATATTAATATCGATAGTTGTAACCAAGTGTATTTTTTTTTATAAGTAAAAATATATTAATATTGATAGCTGTAACCAAGTACACTGGGTGTATACAAGAGAGAACTCCTAGCCCATAATAGAGAGCCCCTATTGAACATTGCCCAAGAGGGAGAAATTAGAAACCTATCAATAACCAAGCCCTATTGGGACAAAACACGCCTCACCAAAGCAAAGCAAGTCACTGTAACTACCCCAACCCCTTGATTCCCACACAATTAATACTTCACCCAAATGATCCTACGAGGACGGAGGAAGGCTTTATGCCCTCCCTCTAGTCCTCCCTCGACTTGTACTATCTTCCTTTGCGTTGTAGTTGATTGCCCAAGTAAGACGTTTAACTCTCTGCTCTTCTTAAATCTGGATTTTGTTTCAAGCGAGTGACCCGACTCAATTGCAATGGGAAGTGTTGTGAATTGGTCGTCAAATCCTCCACATGTAATCCCCATACATTGATGTATCTCATTAACATTTTGCCAGATCCATTCCGATGATGATCCAGCTATATTGTTTAACGAAGGAAGAGATAACAAGGGGACAACATCTTCCCCAAACACAGCTCCCAACTGTACACCAGCCTTAAACATTCATCCTCGCAAGCTACCAACAAGAAATCCATATCCCCCCCCACCCACGATCTCCTGCATTCAAATCCCGTACCTCCTCATCTTTCCAATGGTGAGTTCATGGTAACCATTGGAGGTTCTGGGTTGGCGGCAAGTCTCGACAGTACATCAAGTTCCTTCACCTCTGGCAACCCTTTATATGCAACTTCGATGGACCCTACATCTCCTTCAGACCTCGGTGTTACACCATTTTCCTTCAACTCTGATGAGGGAGCCATAGTTTCTTCGGGGAGACACTGACCAAGGGTGTAACACCGACTATTGGCCTTTCCTGTATCACATGTGGCAAAATGAAATTAAGTTGCCTTTAGAGTTCTGCATAATATTAATGTGTCAAAACGGATTTATTCTTTTAGGGATATAATAACTTTAACATCTATTTTAATATTTTCTATCTTGTTAACTTTTTTGTCTGTTCAAACTTCCATGCCATACAATTCTGTTTTAGATTTTTGCTCTCTTATGATGATCAAAGGGGTTTCAAATTGAATCAAGTTGCCTGATGAGTTTTCCTTCTCAATTTGGTATTAATGAATGATGTTACCTTTTGTTTTAAATTTTATAGTCTCTATCACACTTGTTGATGTGGCAACTGGCAAATTTTATGACTTCATATGCTTGCTACTTGAATAGATAGCTACTTAAAATGTACCACAGTGGCAGATGTGAGTGAGAAGACAACAGTCTAAGATGAAGAACAACATTTCTCGATATCAATTTGTGTCAAAAGAGGTGTAACTTTTGCATCTATGCATATATATATATATTTCTTTAAATTGATTTTGTTACAAATGACTTCATCTATTGAAAATTCTATGTTGCAATGTGATTGTTTCCAATTTCATTTAAAGCTTATACTTTTGTAATTCTAAATCGAGCGCCCTAGGATGGGGTTATGTCCAATGTCACTTTCCTTTGTGGAGGCTTATGCTTTTGTTTCTCCCCACAGTTATAATATCATGTGCGCTGTAGAAGGGATCCATTAATGTTCTTCATCTGGGATTTAGTAGTGGATGGCTGTCTAGAGGATCTCGGGGAATTTGAATGAATGCACATTGTTTGGCAATTGGCTGTCACTGGAGTTCAATGAAAGGTAGGTCTTGTCATTCTTTCTCACATAATGCCACGTTTTAAACCTGTAAGCTTTTGGGTGATTACATCGGAGTGACACCCTATCACCCACCCCTCCCCGCTCTTTGTTTATGCTTTTTATTTTTTCTCTCCAATTTTGATTTCTTATGATGGTTAAAACTGTCATAAGAGGCAAGGAGACGGCAAAAGAAAGTTGGCTTAGGGTTGTAATTCAGAATATGTTAGTTAGCCTTTTGCTTCTGAAGATGTAAAATATATAAATATTTTAGTGGAATTTCATTTGAATTTCTAGCTGCCCCTTTTGGTGTAGCATGTATATCTATTTAAACTTCTGCATTTACTTTTATTTATTTATTTAATCTCTCCCCTGTAATTGTTGTAAAATGCAAGAAATATCGGGACTTGTGGGATGTTGGTGCATGCATGAAACAATACATTTTTTTTTTGAGTAAGATTTTATTAATGAAAAGATAGGTATTGTCCAGATTACACAAGTTGTAGATATGCGAAGCACCTTATAATAGAATGAAAAAAAGAGCTAAAAAGTTCTGAAAACTAGTGCTAGAGCAACCAAAACGTGTAAAACACCAATGATCAATGTTAAATGAAAACCATCCATAACATTCGTTCCTGTCTCCAAAAGCACAAGTAACTTGGAATCATCATATCAAAGCTTCAGCTTCTCCCTGAGAACAACCGAACATTTCCGTCATTCTGGGAGGAGTGGCCCAATATAGGCCATGTATAAGCATGGAGTTGAAAGTTTTAGATCTAAATTATCTTTTTGTCCTGTTATGATGTTTGCAATGTGTTTTGTAAGTTGTTTTCATTTGACTTGGTCGTTTGAATGGAATGGGCAATGAGTTGAGAAGGGACATAATAAGAAAACGACATAATGTAATAGAGTTAATTTTAGTATCAGGCCGGTGTGTAGAGCAAACTATTCTTATCATTTAAATGGTAAGATTTGATTTGTAAGATTTAAATTTTTAAATTTAACTTTTAAATCATATATTGTGTGATGATAAAAAGGTTAAAATAACTGTTAGAATAAATTGTTCACCTCTTGCATTCATCGAATGACCGCCTAACTATTCTTGTTATGTGGTTTGACATCAATTTTGCCTTAACTGCATTTACATTGAATATAGAAATGATAAAGACTCTGGTTGGTTTGACATCAATTTTGCCTTAACTGCATTCACATCGAATATAGAAATGATAAAGACTGTGGTTTGACATCAATTTTGCCTTAACTGCATTCACATTGAATATTCATCTTGCCTCGCGTCAATTTTACTGTTCATGTGCCTGTTTGTGGATGTGAAGATTTGTTTCTGGCTGCAGATCATCTACAAATCGACTCAAGTCAAAACCTTGTTTTTTTTTTTTGCTTAAAAGTTAAATCCATCACATATTTAACTATTAGACTCCAAAATATCATTACAATGGATTAGCTAACATCTAAATATTTAGACTTTAGCTATAGTGAACACCAAAATCATTTCCAAATTTGTTAGTTACTGTAGATATATCAAATATATATTTTATCATTTATTTATCTCTATTTTAATGTCTACTTTCAAGTTAAATGATTACTAATTAATATATCATAGGTAGAATGGTAAAATATGATAAAATAAAATAAAATAATAATTAAAAAAATTAACTATTTTTTAATTATTATTTGCTACCTACTATATAATGAATAAATAGATAATAAAGTATGTAAAATCCATACTTTATCCAAATTCATCTAACGAATATCCATACTACTAAATGTTTTAGTATAAAAAGATCTTATAAAAGTAAATTTATAAATTTATGTAGTTTGATGCAATACGTTAGATTGTAAAGTTATTTTTATTATAAAGTAGATCTAACGTATCATATAAAATTATGTTAGTGTGTGAGTTTACTTTGATGATACCTCTTTATAATTTTAACACTTCTTTTCGTATATTAGAGTGTGTAAGTTTTGTACAGACTATTTTAAAAAAAGTAAAATAAATTTGAGATTAACATCAAAAAGTTATTTTTACTATAATAATAGACTACATTTTTTTAAGTAATACATAAAACTTACACATTCTAAAACTGCATTGAATCTGGAATGAAATGTAACATGGTAAATCCAAGAAATCTTGGCAAAACAGCAGACCGACGGTACAGATGGAAAGTGGATAAAAAAAATATTAATCATATTTTCATCCATATTATTAGATGTCATATTTAAGACATGATGAATGGCGAATAAATTACTTAAATCAATTGGAGGAAGATGATCTGATTGGCGATCTAGGCTGCTCTGGTGAAGTATCTGTAACAGAAATAGGAGGCACCAATCAAGAAAGGGACGAAGAACTCAAGGAGGAGAGCCACAAACTTGTTCAGTCGGTCATGCTTGATCACAAAAGCAGTCATCTCAGCTTTGTTCGTGGATTCCTCGTAGGCAACTTCCTCGGAGTCTCCGTCTTCGAATATGTGTCCTTGAAGAACACCCACCTGGTATTTTCTGAGCAAGCTTTGAGCTCCCTTGCTGTGTCCAACATCCTCAAACTCCTTGGAGGCGTCCTTCCCTGCCGACTCCATCAAAACTTCCTCTCCAAATGGGTGTTCCTTCAAAAACTTTGTCACGTCCAATACCTGATGAAAAACATGAATCAGTTCTCACAGAGAGAGAGAGAGAGATCGAGAGATCAGAGAGAGGGATTTACTCTGCCATTGATGACAAGCCAGCAATCTTTCTTTGATCTGTGTCGTTCAACTTGTGAGAGGGTGAAAATTCTTCCTGCCATGGTTACTGAATAATGAGTGGTAGATTGGTGCTTTGGAAGCGGGAAAATTATGTCATGGACGTACGGAGTCGATGCCCAGTAGTACAGTTGTAGGTTGTCGGGAGTTAACGAGGGAGGAAGTAGAGTATAACTGAGGTAGGTGTTGGACTGAGTTTTCGTAGACTTTCCACCAGCAACTAGCAACCCATATAATGATTTTTATTTCGCAGGTTCCAAGATTTGAAATATTTTATGAATCACGTGGATGTGGACGATGTATTTCGCATTGTAATTACTTTCATCAAATTTATTTTTAAAATTTAATTAAAAGTACACATTTTTTTATAAATTTAAAATCTCTTTATCCATAACTTCATATTCAATTAATCATTAAATTCATCAAAATAATAATATAATATTATTTTTTTAATAATAATATATATTTTTCATATTTTATAATTACACTAACCATATATAAATTAATAATTTAATTTGATACTTCAATTATTGTTTCCCAATTAATCTTTTTCCTCAACCTAATTACTCAACAAACACATTTTGCAAACTAATTTTCAAACCCAAACTAGTTGCTCCATATCTCCCTAAATCTAACTCACTCGAGTTAGGTTTAGGGAGATTGCTGCTGCATATCTCCATAAATTTAACTCACTCAAGTTGCTCCAACACACAAAATAAATAATAAACATCTTCTCTCTGAAGCAATCATTTCACAAATCTGATGTCATGGAAGAAATCAAGGAAATACACAAGAATTTTCTATAGAAGAAGCAAATCCAAACATTAGCTAAAAACTCATCTTGGAATAGCAAAAGGAGGGCCAGACGGCAGTGCTGATCAAACTTCAAATAGTGGCCTTACAATATTTTTGCGCGTATGAGATTTTTACATTTGCAAAGCTCCCAATAGACACTCCAATTTTTTTTTAGAAGAAATAATTGATATTCAGATGGAATGAGATTAGAACTATGAATTGCTTATATGTTTAGCATTAATAGCCTTGTCGATAGAATTTCCATTGTTGGGAAAAAACAAGCATAGTGAAATAAATAAAAATGGAAATAAAAGAGCACATCCACGCACAGAGTGACATCAAGAATTTAATGTGGTTCGGCAACTACCTACATCCACAGAAAAGAGTTTCACTAATAAATAGTGGTACACAAGAAAATATTATAGAAGAGGAGGATCACACTCCACTCAACTCAACTCTCTTCTTTTCTCTCAGAACTCTACTGGCTCTTTCTCTTCTCTCTTCCTTGGTGTATCTGAGGCTCTCGCTGGGAGAGTCAATTTATAGGCGCCTCACCTGTATGAATGCATTTAATTTGCATTCAATTTGTAACTACAAATGCAGTTACCCGCTAAGCAGCAAGCAGCCATTGTGGACTGCTTGCTTGGGCAGAGATTTCAAAAATTCTCCCCCTCCATGCCCATTTACCTAGATGCTATCCATTTTAGCTATGTCTCTGCATAGCTTAAGCTTATCACTTGTAACCATTTTCGTCAGCATGTCCGCTGGATTCTCTTTCGCATGGATCTTCACAAACTTCAACAGCTGTTATTTCATCGCTTCGCGTATCCAATGATAGTGGATATCAATATGCTTGGTGAGAGAATGGTACATTGAATTCTTGCTCAAGTCTAGAGCACTTTGACTATCACCATGTACCTTGTAGTCTTCTTGACTAACCTCTAGTTCTTGGGGAAAACGCTTTATCATAATATCTCTTTCTCAGCTTCCGTTGTGGCAGTGTACTCTGCTTCTGTTGTAAATAAAGCAACACACTTCTGCAATTTGGTCTGCCAAGAGACAGCTCCTCCTGCAAAGGTGAAGAGAAATCTTGAAGTGGATTTCCTGCTATCCAGATCTCTTACCATATCTAAATCAGCATATCCTTCTAAAACTAGTTTAGTTCTCCCAAAATACAAGCACATCTTCGATGTACCTTTCAGGTACCTGAGAATCTACTTGATTGCTTTCCAACAATCCTTTCCTGGATTTGAAATGAATCTGCTCATCATGCCTACAGCATGAACAATATTTGATCTGGTACAAACCATTGCATACATCAGGCTTCCTACTACTGAAGAGTAGGGGATTGCTTCCATCTCTTCCATCTCTTTCTTTGAAGAGGGACATGAGCTCTTGCTCAACTTGAAGTGGTTAACTAGTGGAGTATTGATTGGTTTTGCATCTCCTATATTGAAACACTTGATTATTCGTTTAATATATTTTTATTGTGATAGCCACAACTTTTTGGCTTTCCTATCACGAACAATCTTCATGCCTAAAATTTGCTGTGCTGGACTTAAGTCCTTCATGTCAATGGATTTGGATAGTTCATTCTTTAGTTTGTTAATTATGGACCTATCCTCACCAATGATCAACATGTCATCAGCGTAAAGAAGGAGTATGGCAAACTTGTCTTCCTGGAATCTTCGAACATAGACACACTGATCTGTAACGAGTCTCTTGTAACGATGACTCATCATGAATGAATCAAACTTCTTGTACCATTGCCTTGGCGCTTGCTTGAGGCCGTAGAGACTCTTCTTTAGCTTGTAGACTAAGTGATCTTTCCCTAGAGTTTCAAACCCTTATGGTTGCTCCATATAGATTTCCTCATCCAAATCTCCATGGAGAAGGCTATTTTCACATCCATATGTTCGAGTTCCAAATTCAAGCTGGCTACCAATCATAGTATGACTCGGATTGATATCATCTTCACTACTGGAGAAAATATCTTGTCAAAGTCGATTCCTTTCTTCTGCTGGAATCCTTTTAGAATTAATTTGGTCTTGTGCTTTATCAGCTTTTCTTGGCCCTCTTTCTTCAGTTTGAATACCCATTTGTTCTTTAGGGATTTCTTTCATTCAGGAAGTTTCACCAACTCATAAATATGATTTTTTTGCAAAAAACTCATATCTTCTTGCATTGCCTGTACCTATAGGCTTCTATCGACATGAGTTTGAATTTTCTGGAAGCTCTCCAGCTCCCCTTCATCAGTAAGTAGAATATAGTCTGATTCTGGATATCTCCTCGATGAAATCAGTAGGTGGCCTCTTATCGATCTTCTTGGTTGAGCTTTATCAACCAAAGGAGGTTCATCGCCATCTAACCTTTGTGGTGGTACACCAACTTCTGGTGGAGAGGGTTTTTGCTCCCCCTGCTCGACACCCTGAGCTTCTTCTTCTACTTTTGGATCTCGATTCTGTATATCCTCATTATCTGTGGCGAACTGTAATGGTGTAAGATCTGGAATATATAAACTAAGCTCTACTGACATTGAGGAAGCTTTAGTTCCTATGTGCTGATTTTCATGGAACACAACGTTCCTATTTCTGACAATTCTCTTTGTCACTAGATCCCATAACTTGTATCCGAATTCTTCATCTCCATATCCAATGAAGATACATGGAATTGACTTGACATCGAGCTTCTGTCTTAACTCCTTGGATACATGTGCAAATGCTTTACACCCAAACACTCTCAGGTGAGAGTAAGAGACATCTTTTCGAGACTAAAACCTTATAAGGAATTTCAAATTCCAGTGGTGCAGAATGTGATCTGTTGATCAAGTAATAAGTAGCACGAACAGCTTCACCCCAGAATGGCTTTGGTAACTTGGCCATACTGAGCATGCATCTTGTTCTTTCTATTATTGTCCGATTCATTCTTTCGGCTACACCATTGTGCTGAGGGGTATATGAGACCATCTTCTTATGTTGAATACCACGATCAACGCAGTATGCAGCGAACCTTTTAGAAATATATTCTCCTTCATTATCTGTTTACAGGCACTTCAACTTCTTTCCCGTCTCTCTTTCCGCTAGGGTGTGGAAACTCTTGAAGTACTCGAAGACTTGATCCTTTGATTTCAAAACATATACCAAGATCTTTCGTGAAGCATCATCAATGAATGTCACAAAATATCTGTTACTTCTCAATGACTCTCCTTCCATGGGACCACATACATCAGAGTGTACCAGACTCAACAACTCTGATCTTCTCTTCGTAGTGGAATTAAACGAGACTTTGCGTTGTTTGCCAAACAAACAACACTCACAAGAGTTTAATGCTGTTCCTTTTGCAACTTTGATGAGTGTCTTCTTCACAAGCGTATCAACCCTTTTTCACCTATGTGTCCGAGTCTCTTGTGCCATAGATTCGATGATGCCTCGCCTTCCACTGCATTGAGGCTATCAGAACCAATCTTCACATGGGTCTTGTACAACGTACTGCAAATATGTTCTCTGGCGACAACTTTGGCACCTTATGATAGCTTCCAAGTGTCTTTGCTGAAGTAGCTGTCATAGCCCTGTCGATCAAGGGTTGTTCCAGA
The DNA here is from genome assembly GCA_029856935.1 of Cyclocarya paliurus. Classification (NCBI taxonomy): domain Eukaryota; kingdom Viridiplantae; phylum Streptophyta; class Magnoliopsida; order Fagales; family Juglandaceae; genus Cyclocarya; species Cyclocarya paliurus. The sequence continues at coordinate 19,034,668 of CM056959.1, forward strand.
AATCAGGTTAAGCCGAAGGTCAGGAATGTGTCGAACATCCTTCAACACCATGGTGCAACCAATGTTGGTTTTTATCTGCACTTCGCCAACTTCCACGATCTTCGAGGAACTGGCGTTCCTTCTTCTTACCGTACCAAAGTCTCCTACTTTGTACGTAGTGAAAAATTCACTATAGGAAGTGGCATGGTATGATACTGCTATGTCTACCACCCACTCAACATAGTGGCTTGCAACGTGCAAACACATCTCGTCATTAGTGGAGAGTATTGCCACATCTCCGGAAAGAGAGACAAGAGTTTCACTATTTTCTTTTTTTAGCTTACTGCTTTGGCCTTGCTCCTTTAAAAACTTGCAGCAGTTTTTCCTTATGTGGCCTTCTTTACCACAATGGTAACACTTCATGTTACTCGTCTGCTGGTTCTTGCTACTGCTGGACTTTCCACGTGGTTGAGACTTCTATCTGTTTCTGCCTCCACTTCTCCCTCTATCATTACCTTGAGGCCTTTCTCTACTCTCGGTGACAAGGACATGAGATTGATTCATGCTTGTCTCCTTTCGTCTGGCTTCCTCATTGAACAAAGCATCCTTAACCATCGTCATGGTAAGTTTACCATCTAGAGTAGAGTTACTTAAGGAGACCACCAGTGTCTCTCAACTGTCTGGTAATGAGCTGAGAAGTAGCAGAGCTTGTTCTTCATCGCCAAGATTCAATTTGACGAACTCGAGCTGGTTAACTAGGTTTTGAAACTCGCTAGCGTTCTCGGCAACAGAGGTGTCGCTCTTCAACTTCAAGTTAACAAGCCGTCTCATCAAGAAGGTTTTGTTTCGAGTAGTCTTAGCTTGATACATATCCTCCAATTTTTTCCAGAGGTTATATGCATCTGTCTCTTGGGCCATGTGGTGAAAGACACTATGCTCGATCCATTGCCTGATTTGACCGATAGTTTTCTTATGCATCTTTTTCCATACTTGATCCGTAAATTCATCTGACTTCGTCCCTTCATTTTCCAAGGGGTCAGAAAGATCTTTAAAATTCAAGAGATCCTCCATCCGAGGTCTCCAAAGACTATAATTTGAGGCAGTTAGCTTTATCATGGCGCCTGATGCTAAATCTTCCATAGATTTAGACTGATTCTAAATAGAAAATGCAAGTACAGGATCTTCGAGGTGGAATATTGCAAAACGGACAACACTCTACCACCCACCCCTCCCTGCTCTTTGCTTATGCTTTCTATTTTTTCTCTCCAATTTTGATTTCTTATGATGGTCAAAACTCTCTCATAAGATGACAGAGGCAAGGGGACGACAAAAGAAAGTTGGCTTAGGGTTGCAATTTCAGAATATGTTAGTTAGCCTTTTGCTTCTGACGATGTAAAATATATAAATATTTTAGTGGAATTTCATTTGAATTTCTAGCTGCCCCCTTTGGTGTAGCATGTATATCTATTTAAACTTCGCATTTACTTTTACTTATTTATTTAATCTCTCCCTTGTAATTGTTGTAAAATGTAAGAAATAACGGGACTTGTGGGATGTTGGTGCATGCATGAAACAATATATTTTTTTTCTGAGTAAGATTTTATTAATGAAAAGATAGGTATTGTCCAGATTACACAAGTTGTAGATATGCGAAGCACTTATAATAGAATGAAAAAAAGAGCTAAAAAGTTCTGAAAACTAGTGCTAGAGCAACCAAAACGTGTAAAACACCAATGATCAATGTTAAATGAAAACCATCCATAACATTCGTTCCTCTCTCCAGATGCACAAGTAACTTGGAATCATCATATCAAAGCTTCAGCTTCTCCCTGAGAACAACCGAACATTTCCAGCATTCTGGGAGGAATGGCCCAATATAGGCCATATGTAAGCATGGAGTTGAAAGTTTTAGATCTAAATTATCTTTTTGTCCTGTTACGATGTTTGCAATGTGTTTTGTAAGTTGTTTTCATCTGACTTGGTCGTTTGAATGGAATGGGCAATGAGTTGAGAAGCGATATAATAAGAAAACGACATAATGTAATAGAGTTAATTTTAATATCAGGCTGGTATGTAGAGTAAACTATTCTTATCACTTAAATAGTAAGATTTGATTGTAATATTTAAATATTTAAATTTAACTTTTAAACAATATTATGTCATGTAAAAAATGTATTGTGTGATGATAAAAAGGTTAAAATAACTCGTAGAATAAATCGTTCACCTCTTGCGTTCATCGAATGACCGCCTAACTTTTCCTGTTATGTGGTTTGACATCAATTTTGCCTTAACTGCATTTACACTGAATATAGAAATGATAAAGACGGCGGACTCCCGGCCCATGTGCACATATTAATCTTGCCCCGCGTCAATTTTACTGTTCATGTGCCTGTTTGTGGATGCGAAGATTTGTTTCTGGCTGCAGATCATCTACATATCGACTCAAGTCACAACCTGGGTTTTTTTTATTTTAATTATTTTTTATTTGCTTTAAAGTTAAATCCATCACATATTTAGCTATTAGACCTTAAAATATCATTACAATAGATTAGCTAACATCTAAATATTTGCACTTCAGATATAGTAAACACCAAAATCATTTTCAAATTTGCTAGTTATTGTAGATACATTAAATGTATATTTTATCATTTATTTATCTCTCTGTTTTAATATCTAATGTCAAGTTGAACGAAAGTAATATTACCAGGTGATATTTGGGAGGCATGGCTTCAAGTAAATAATTAGAATATGATTAAAAATTAATATATCATAAGTAGAATGGTAAAATATGATAAAATAAAATAAAAGAAAAATTAAAAAAATTATCTATTTTTTAATTATTAGTTGCTCCTTACTATATAATAAATAAATAGATAATACAATGTAGAGATTTGATGTGAATAACCAAAGTCAAATTCATCTTGTATTATTTTATTGCTATATAAAGAAAAAATATCTATTCCAATATAAGACTTATGTGAAAAAAATATCCAAAAACCAAATTTATTTTACATTTATCAAAAGTGTCCGTTAGCTTTGACTAATCCATTGAGGATGTAAAATCCATACTTTATCCAAATTCATCTAACGAACATCCATATTAAAAAATGTTTTAGTATAAAAAGATTTTTTAAAAATAAATTTATAAATTGCTGTGGTTTGATGCAGTACGTTATTGTATTAAATATATGAGTCAATAGTGTCTATCACCAGTTGTTTGAATTGGCCATGGCTCTGTTTGGTCTCTGCACCTTCAGATCCCATAGGAGCCAGTGCCACAGATAAAAAAAAAAAATGGATGCTAGATCTATCAGATTATGATGCTTTTTCGACTCTAGTTTTGGCATTAAACTAACTTAAGCATCCCTTGACTTTGACATGGCGCAATAGTTTGGTTATGGGATACGATTTGGACACCTGCAATAGGAGACTCTTTCCAGTATGATGCTAATGGAAATTTATATTGAATATGTATTTGTGGATTACAGGTTCATTTGCAAGCAGTTTTATCAATTCTGTTAGCAACATTTGCTGGGATCGGTGTTGCAATGAGTGGAAGCTCTATTCTTGTTGAATTTTTGAGATGGAGAAGAAGGTTGCGAGCTCGGTCAGAGCATTATCATGGTTCACAAGTGATGACTCGACCAAGTCGATTTCCTAGATCGTTAAATTCACCACGGATACGCCCTCAGTCCTCAACGAGCCACCAAACCGAAGTGGAAAATCCAGAAACGCCCTCCTGCACCTGAACGGAAGGGAAAGAGGAAATAGATGAGAGGGGCTCGGGTGTTTTGAGATGCAGCTTCCCTTTTCATGGATGGCTTATGTGTCGCGATGCGATTTGGCCAGTATGAAAATGGGTTTTAGACTCATCCGGCTGGAAGCTTTTCCCTGTAAATAAAACTTTATTTTGTCAAGTGTGTGGCTGAGCTTAGTGCATCTTTGAAATTGTGGTGAAAAATATATTAGTTTTATAATTTAAAATTTAGAATTTATAATAAGTTTTAGTATTAAAAAATTATTTATTATTTGATAATCATATGTTTAAATCATTTTCAAATATGTTATATTTATTCATAAATAAATTAAAAAAATGATTTTTGAAGTATAAATGACGATTATTTAATTTTTTAAAAATTATTACTATATCTTTAAAAGTTTGAAATTTGTAATTATCTATTAGTTTTAGGGATATTTGCACCTGTTGATAGTTTTTTTTTTTAAAAAATTGAAATTACATTCCTGATTATTCGAAAAATCACGTTTGAGAAAAATCATATTTTTTCTTCAAATATACTTTTTAACAAATTTGAGATTAAAAAATATTTTAATATGTAATATTCAAACAACCTAATTTTTTCATTAAAGAATTTTTAAAACTATTTAAACACTTTTTTAAGCTCATAACGTAACCCCAAACAGGACCTTAGCGTCTCCCACTTCTCCTCCAAGCTTGCCATATTAGTAGTGTATTTAAATTCCGATTTCTAAACAATAAAACTTTGTAACCCCTATATATTATGAGGAATGATAGACTTACTACTATATATATAACAACTTGCTTACAATTATGTAATAACATAATATTACTTTAAATTTTATTTTTGATTTGATGTAAAAAATATTATTATATTTAAAATTGTTTATAAATTATGAATAGGTTGTAACTTATAAACCTATCACTACTCATATATTGTATCTTTCTCTTCAATTATAAGATCTAGAATGAACTAAGAAGTCTTCAAAATCTTCAATCCATTGCCTTGCAACGCTCAATGGGCTACACCATCTTGGCATTTGCAAGGGATGATGCGGATAAAAAAAAATGTTGGAAGAAAACAAAATGAAATTTTGTATGCGATTCTCTTCCATTCACATGCATTGCCTTCCTAATTCGATACTATATATTTAACTACAATTTTTTAATCAAATTATGAAGATGACAAAGATAAATGAGTAGAAATAATCATAACGGCTAGATCTAGTCAAAGTATAGTTCTTAACTTCTTTCAGAGGGCAAAATATATTTTTCTATTATTAAATTTAGCTAAATTTGTTTAATGAAAAATACTTTAACTGATTTAGTATACCCTAGACATTTTATAATAGAGTAATGCTAGGCTGCTACCTAGCAGTGACTGTTGGGCATGCCGCCTAGGCAAAACTCATCATTTTTATTTTTTTAATTTTACATTTTTTAAAATCTTTTAAATATTTTTGAAAAATAAAAAAAATCAATACACTAACAGTTATCTCCTTAATTAGTATGTAAAAATAAAATACATGAGCGGTCCATACTAGCATTATTCTATATAATATATATAATTTTTAAAAGAGTGTCAATGTTAAAATTTTGATCTCCAAACTTTTGATTAGCAACTTGTTCTATTACATGCTCACTCTTCTTTCTTTCCATGTTATTTACAAGAAATTTCACAATTTCTTTCTTTCTTTCATATAAAGAGATACTAAAAATTACTTATCAGTGTCCAAAATAAAATGATGCAAGTTTAGACAAAATAAAAAAATGTAGGCACTAGACAAACTAAAAAACTACCACTTTTAAATAAAATTAGTAATATAATTGGCTATATTAATTTTATAAGTTAAACTTAATCATATATGGACAAGTTTGCTTGCTTTTCATTCTGGTCATGATTCATTAAAATAATGATATTGAATACTGGTCATTATAGAATAATGTTATATATTACACTCTCGATATATTTTTATTTTTGTTATTTATTTTCTTAAAAAGAGAATTTCAAAAGTTATCTAGTAATATTTGCCCCATAATATAAGGATGAATTAAATAGAAAGAGAATGTGATATAAAAAAATTTCCTTATCTATGCTACAACAAGATATATTACAAGTACAGCCGAGTTGCCATGCTAACTAAGTCTCGTTTGGATATGATATGAGATAAAATAATTTTAGATAAAAGTTAAATAAAATATTATTTATTATTATTATTATTTTAAGATTTAAAAAAATTAAATTATTTATTATATTTTGTATAAAAATTTAAAAAAATTGTTAGGATAAATGAGACAAAAACTGTTTTTATATCCGGCTAATGCTCACTTTGGTTACATATAATATTTTATAAATTTTCCATTCAAGGATAACCTTTGGTCTAATAATTGTTACAAACTAACAAGAAAATGCAGAACAACATAGGAGTTCATTGATTAATCTTGATCCATAAAATGCAATACAATACAGTTTTCATTCATGCTTTTATTATTGAAGAACATCACCAGCAGAACATTCAATTCACAAACATGAAAGAGAGAACCCCAGAAACGTCGGCCTGTTCACTTCGCTTTCTTAAGGTACAATCTTGTAGCTTTTCATCTTATCTATCCAGGAAATGAAGGAATTCTTGGAGTTCCTGAACCCCAAGAATCCATGCTCTTTGCTCTTGTTCATGCTATCGATTAGAGATTCCCCTCCCAGTATCAGGTCTGAAAACCACCACACCCCAACTTCTTCCAACTTTGTAGGCTGCAGTTGATTCTCCCTTATAATCTCCTCCCAAACAGCATCCTTGCCCTTCATCATCTCCACTAGGCTCAGTTTCTCACCCTCTTCAAATCCATAATCCTCAATCCCAAATTGCTCAGCCAACACTTTCCAGAAGTGTTTCCACCGGAACACGTCCCCGTTGTTGCAGTTAAATGCTTCGTTCCTAGCATACGGATCCACGGCCGCCCATATATGCTGCTCGGCGATAAGATCCGCATCCGAAGCCACCGAGTAACAGTCCCATGCCGCTTTGGTGCCGGGGAATTTCAAGGGGAGCCGCTCGTGCTTGCATATAGCGGCGTACACGCAAAGGGTGCCGATGAGGTTCATCAAGCTATACGGCGAGAACCCGAATATAATGTTGGGTCTGTGAATGGACCAAGTCAAGCCCTCTTTTTTGTCGGCCTCCTCGAACAGAACATCTTCGAGTGTGTAATAGAAATTCGGCACCTCCAATCGGGGCAGGTCCTCCGTGAAAGGAGGATCGTGGGGTTGAATCTTACCGAAGGACTCGAAGGGTCCGATGTACTGCTTGGTCCCGGTCTGGAGGCAGACGTGGCGGAGATTCGGCGCGTTCGGAATCACTGCACGGAGCACGTTGCGGAACATGGCGCCGTTGGCCTCGCAGTTCTCGGCCTCGGTCGATCGGCTGACCCAAGTGACGTAGAAGATGTGGGTGACATCGGTCAATGGAGAGAGCTTGGCCTGGGTGTCCTCCAGATCCGAGACGTCGCACTGGATGTACTCAATCGGGTGGTCGGCGTTCCAGTCGGGACGCGGCCGGCGCGCCACACCGTAGACCTTCCATGGCCCACCTGGGGTGTCGGAGAGAGGGAGAATCTCAGCTAGGCTGTTGCCTACGATGCCAGTCACACCAATCACCAGTCCCACACTCTGGAAGCCTCTCGGTTGCTCATCTTCCTCGAATTTCTTCTGCAAAACAAATCAGCAACAACTTCATCAACAAACTTAAAACCAAACTAACAAAGATGAAAAAGACAAGCATAAAAGATAGAGATTCTGATTCTGTAGACGAATGTTTTGGGATCAATCTTACTTTGGCAGCGCCAATAGCTCCAGCCCACCACCAGCTCATTTTCTTGATGAAGATCGATACGAGGGAAGAGAAGAAAGAAGATAACCAATACCCCAAGAAAAAACAAATGGGAGAGAGGAGGAGAGGATTAGGTGAATGTGTAGCTAACGGTCAGTCTCGATCCGAAATTCACAGGGCGGTGAATACCCTGAGTCTGTGTATGGGGTTTGATCTTGCGTTGCAGTTTTTGGGTTGTAAAATTTACTAGCTATTATATATAAAAAAATATTTTCATTCTATAAAAAAAAAATCCTCATATTTTATAAAAAATAAAAAATTATAAATATAAGTATAAAAATAAATAATAACCAATACATAAAATTCTTATTTTAAATTACTCCTTCCAGTTATAATATTATAAAAATGATAAATATAATTATTATTTATGCAAACACTACGTATTCAATTGAAAAAAGAGTAAAATTTGTTATTAATAAAATTAATTTTTTATGTCAATTTTATATTTATTTATTATTTTTGAAAAGAATATGTCACTGTAAATATTATTATTTTAATATTTTATATAAAAAATTAATTTTTAATAATAAACGTTAAGTACAATCATCTGGATTACTGCTATTATTAACAAGTAATTATTGGTAGATGAAATGACATGAGCCATGACATCTCACGGACAGCTCCGTGTTCCCCTGTTCTGTCTAGAAGCTTCGGATTTTTGTTGTTTTTAAATTAAAAAATATTTAGTTAAATTCTTTTTTATAAAGATAAACTTACATATAAATTAAAGTGATAAATTAAATTATTAAATTTAAAATATTATAAAATAAATTTAAAATATAATATAAAATTACGCTACTTTATAAATTTATTTTTTATTTTTATAATATTTCTTTATAATTATAACACTTTTCTTTTTAATTTGAACATTATTGTTGAATTTTATCTAAAATTTATTTTTATTACCTTTATTGATATAAGATATATTTTAAAATTACTTAATTATTCACTTGAATAATTATCGTTATAAAGAAAATTTTTTCTCATCAATTACTATTTATTACTTCACATTTTATACTCTATAAAAATTACTTCTAAATTTTATAAAAAAAATTTATAGATATAAAGTATAAAATAAATAATAACTGATACATATAAAACAAAAGTCCACGTCACCTTCGAGGATGCCACAAAGTTGCTTTATATATTTTTTCTTTGTTTGATGGGAATATTAAAATAATTTTATTTTGAGGCTTTATAAATCATTCACTTTATTAGTGCACGTTTTAATTTGTATAGTAGTGTTGCGTAGGTTGTCGTTTCGTGTGTACAATTAGGATTCATGTAAATATAAAAATCACTTTATCTTATCTCATTTAAATTAATAATTTTATTATTATTTAACTTTTATCTCAATATATCTCATCTCACCTCGATTATTTTCATAATTATTTTCAATTTATCTCATCTCATCATATCTAATTATTACAACAATTTTAAATTACCATATAAAATAAAATAAAAAATTTAATTTTTTTAAATTCTAAAATAAAAATAATATTTTATTTAACTTTTAACTTTTATTTCAACTCATCTGTAAAAATAACTTGCAATTTCATTCGTTTTGACTATTACAAAACAGTTATTATATTTTTAATTTAGTGTATAAAACACATTATTTACGCTATGTAAATAGTAAAATTTAATTTATAAGATTTAAAAATCTAAAAATTATACTATATAAATATTTTATTATTTTGTTATCGATTTATAGATAAAAATTTTTGCCGCATGCTAATGTAGAGTTAACTTACGATCTATCTTTCAAATTGACTTTAATAATTTGAAGATAAAGTCGCAAATGAATTGATATCTCGAAACTGTATGCGTATACGTCTGTTATCTGTATGTCACGTCTCGTTTTTCTTTCTTATCTCACGTACCAAAAGGGATAGTTTATTCATTTTGCGTACAAATGCAAAATGACTTCGACCATCCCAATAATCACATGTTTTCTGTTTAATGCAAAATGATTAATTTAAACGTGCTTATTTTTTTCTTATTGTAACTAATGATTTTGATCGTGTATCATATATTAGTTTATCTATATTTTTGTATATATATCATTTAAATAACTTTTTTTTTTTTATTTTTAAAATACTCTTTTTTAACTACTAATGACTTGCAATATCTCGATATCTTTTAATATTTATAATATCAATATCTTGTAACGTGATGTAATTTCAGACAAGGGAAATAAAAATTAAAAGATGACAAAATTGGGACTATATTATAAGGAATAATGATAGACTTCTTGCTGGTTGACCAGTTTTCAATTTAGATAATAAAAAAAGTTAAAAAAAATAACAAAAAAGTGATTTAAAATATATTTTATAATTTTACTAAATAATTTTATTATCGTGGTTGTAAACTGGTTAGTTGGAAGAGTATCGTTGTACTTTCCTTGTGTCGTAAACTTGTCGTGTTTCTCACTTTCTCTCGCGCCCTACTCCGCTCTCGAGTCTCCCGTGATTTTGCGTCCATCGACAATATTCCCTTTGTTCGTCTTCTCTGATAAGCTTCTCCACCTTATGCGCGTGCAGACACTATGCCCCAGAAATGATTTCGAATCCTCTTGCTTTTGCTCTTGCACAGAACAAATAATTTGTTTCCTTTCTTTGTATAGAAACAAGTCTTTGTATAGAAACAAGATATATTACAAGTACAGCCCACTTGCCAAGCAGTATTACTGTTAATAATGCTGACTTGGTTATATATATATATATATATATATTATTTTCTTAATCAATAAAACCTTAGGAGCTTATTAATCAATCTTGCTCCAAGAAATGCAATAAGATATTGTTTTGGTTCATGCTTTTATTATTAAAGAACATCATGACCAGCAGAACATTCAATTCGCAACAAAGATGAAACAGAGAACTCCAGAAACATTGGCCTATTCAATTCACTTGATCTCAAGGAACAATCTTGTAGCTTTTCATCTTATCTATCCAGGAAATGAAGGAATTCTTGGAGTTCCTGAACCCCAAGAATCCATGCTCTTTGCTCTTGTTCATACTATCGATCGGAGATTCCTCTCCCATATACACTCCCATATACAGGTCTCCAAACCACCACAACCCAACTTCTTCCAACTTCGTAGGTTGCAGTTGATTCTCCCTTACAATCTCCTCCCAAACAGCATCCTTGCCCTTCATCATCTCCACTAGGCTCAGTTTCTCACCCTCTTCAAATCCATAATCCTCAATCCCAAATTGCTCAGCCAACACTTTCCATAAGTGTTTCCACCGGAACACGTCCCCGTTGTTGCAGTTAAATGCTTCGTTCCTAGCATACGGATCCATGGCCGCCCATATCTGATGTTCGGCAATAAGATCCGCATCCGAAGCCACCGAGTAACAGTCCCATACTAATTTCAAGGGGAGCCGCTCGTTCTTGCGTTTAGCGGCGTACACGCAGAGGGTGCCGATGAGGTTCATCAAGCTATACGGCGAGAACCCGAATATGAGGTTGGGTCTGTGAATGGACCAAGTCATGCCCTGTTTTTTGTCGGCCTCCTCAAACAGAATATCTTCGAGAGTGTGATAGAAATTCGGCATGTCCAATCGGGGCAGATCCTCCGTGAAAGGAGGATCGTGCGCTTGAATCTTGCCGTAGGTCTCGAAGGGTCCAATGTATTGCTTGGTCCCGGTCTGGAGGCAGACGTGGCGGAGATTAGGCACGTTCGGAATCACCGCACGCAGCACGTTGCGCAACATGGCGGCGTTGGCCTCGCAGTTCTCGGCCTCGGTCGGTCGGCTGGTCCAGGTGACGTAGAAGATGTGAGGGACATCGGTCAAGGGAGAAAGCTTGGCTTGGGTATCCTCCGGGTCCGAGACGTTGCACTGGATGTACTCGATCGGGTGGTTGGCGTTCCAGTCGGGACGAGGCCGGCGCGCCACACCGTAGACCTTCCATGGCCCACCTGGGGTGTCGGAGAGAGGGAGAATTTCAGCTAGGCTGTTGCCCACGATGCCAGTCACACCAATCACCAGCCCCACACTCTAGAAGCTTTTCGGTTCACTACAAGAAATTTAATTTTTAGGGACGAAATTAGTTAGGGACGAACTAAATTTCGTCTCTAAAAGTCATTTTTGAAAACAAATTTTTCATTTTGTCTCCAAAAATGCCTCAGATACAAATTTAGTTCGAACGGAAAAATATCCATTCGAACGGAATATTTTGTGACCAAAAAAATCGTCTAAAAAAGAAAAACCGTTCGAACGGGGGATAAAGTGTTCGAACTACCAATTAATTATGTTCGAACAGTATATGATCTGTTCGAACAGTAATAATATTGGTGGGAAATTAAATTTGTTTTCCCGAAAAAAGTTAATAACCATATGAACTTAAATTTATTACTTCGAAAGAAAATTTTTTTCATTAATTTTTTTATCATTATTAAGTTGTACATATATTTTTAATTTTTTTTTGCGATAAAAATGATTTATTTTCTGTTAAAGTATATAAATATAACTTTAAAGATAATATTATTTTTTATATTATCATGAACGGCAAGTAAAATGAAATAAATAAATAAATTAGCAAACACGAGAAATAAAAATTATACATTAATTACATCTCAACTATATAATGTTCAATATAATATAAAAAAGTAAAATAATAACTAAAAAGACTATTTGGTGTTGAGCAGATCAACATCCTCTTGTAACATTTTCACGCGCCCATCCAGATCTCTAAGTTTCTCCATAATGGGCTCAACGAACTCAACAAATAGAGCTCGTACCTGATCCAAAGTAACCCCAGGAGGCTGTCTCTCAACAGCGGTAGTAGTACTAGTAGAAGCTGGATCAGTGGGAGGGGCACTAGGCTGTCCTGGTGCAGCCTTCCGCAAGTGCCCCTCGCTCTTGCTGAATGTGATCTTGTTGAGGGGCCCCATCTGTGGCGACCTCCGCTCAGTCGCTGAAACTGTAACCCCTGATCGAAGTAGGAAGTTAGATATCAGTAGTGCAAATGGTAGACTACCTCCACTAACATAGCGTGACTCTGATCGGATGCGTTAAAAGAAATATAAGGCCAGATCAATGGGGTCCCCCCGCCCTATCCTCAACAAAAATCTGGCTCGATCGATCCCGAAATCAGTCTTGTGTTTTTTCAGGTCGATGTTATAGCCGACAATTAAGTTAAGCATTCTAAAAAATGCTATGCAATCAGCCTGTCGGATCATCTTGCTCCCATCATATGGAGGAGCCGAAGGGTCTCGCACTAGATGACGCACCTGATCATCTGTCAAATCATCATCAGGTAGTTCCACATCCTCACTACCATCCTCACTATCATCCGGCTCTACATGCGGGGCTGGTGTGGGGGATGCGGTGGCTCTGGAGATTCAGCAGCATGGCTTGCTTCTTTTGTTGGTACGCTTACTCGCACGTATGCACCTATTGCTACATCCTCTTGGTCTAAAGTTCCACAAGAAGTGAAAGAGCACATCAAAAAATGTTGTTTGGTAATAACCTACATCTCAAGTAACTAAGTATTATTCATGTTACTTTTTGAATATTTGGTATTTATACTAATTGTTTACAATTATTGGAAGGATGAGTTTGAGCTTGATTTTGGCCAACGAGAGGATCGATTAACGGTTGAGGAGTTGATGTCGAATGCATTTCGGAGGTACAAAGGTCGATGTCATGCACATTATAAGAAGTTCAGTACTACAATAGAGACGCGCCAAAATCCATTCCAAGCAATACCACCAAATGAATGGGAGAAGGTTTGTGATATGTTTGAAGATCCTGCTTATCAGGTAATTTCGCTGCTCTATTTTTTTAATAGTATATTATGATAGATGTATTAAACATATATATATATTTTATTTTTTTAGCAACGGAGTACTGTAAATAAAGCAAATAGATCAAACTTGAAGATACACCATCATGCGGGTTCTCGATCTTTTCATCGTTTGTCTAACAAAATGGTAATTTATTCTACTCCCTATTAAATATTAACATATAATACACTTTTTTTTTATTTAAGTTCTAATATATATATATATATTTTTGCAGAAAGAAGAAAGTCCTGCTGACTATGATTTGACCCAATTGTATGCAAAATCACATAAAAATCGTGATGGTGTTTGGACCAGTCCCGAAGCAGAGGCAAATTATGTAAGTTTAAGTTTCTTTAATTCCATTGTGACTATAGTTTTGTTACTTATACTAACTAATATGTTTTTGTTTTTGTAGGACAAAATGATATCTCTCAAGGAAGTTAATGCGGATCCATCTGATGCATCATCTGTCAACGATGTTCAGATCATTTCTCAAGTTCTGGGATCACGTTCTGGATATTTGAGGGGCTTAGGACGTTGCATTGAACCATCTTCAACATCATCATCCTCTTCTCAAGCTAGATCGAATGACGACAAAACTAAAAAATTGGAGGAAGCAGCACTTGAAATAGAGCGATTGAGGTCTAAGGAAAAAGAGCTACTGATCAGATTAGATCAAGTAGCAGATCTTGAGACAAGATTAGAAGAGAACATGCAGAAGAGATTGGAGATGGAGGTACAAAAAGCTATGCTTCAGTTGCAGTCAGTTATGTCACAAAACTCTACACCACCACCATAATTGTATAACTTTTTTTTTTCTTTAGGGTTAATACATTATAAAGTTTCAAAACATTTGAACAATTGACATTTGAATTATATTTTGTGTAATACTACTAATATGGTATTTTTAATTAATTTGGTTCTGTTCTGTATGTTTCATACCGTTCGAACGGTAAATAACCAGCTCGAAAGGTAAAGTACCAATTTTAAATCCATTCGAATAAACAAATAACCATTCGAACAAAAAATAACCCATTCGAACGAATATCACGGAATACAGTTCGAACGGACGTAATTTGCATTCGAACAAAATTTATTGGTTCGAACAGTATCAAAATTTATTGGTTCGAACGAACGTTATTTGTTCGATTCAAAATTTTATTTCGTTCGAATGGACGGGTAGGTTCGAATGGAAAATATTCCATTCGAACACTCATTTTGTTCGAACAGTATCAAATATGGTCATTTGTTCGATTCAAAATTTTATTCCGTTCGAATGAACGTGTCGGTTCGAACGAAAAAATATTCCATTCGAACAAGATATTGAGACGAAATAAGTTCGTCTAAAAAAAAATATCCGTTCGAACGGTTTCGACTGGTTTCGCAAAATTTCGTCCCTAAAAGTGATTTTTGGAGATGAAATTCAAATTTCGTCTCCAAAAACATTTTGAGACAGCCTTTTAGAGACAAATTAGAGACGAAATTTTTTTATCTCTAATTCTTTTTTAGGACGAAATTATGATTTTTGGAGACAAAATTTTTTGTCTCTCAAAACCATTTCTCTTGTAGTGGTTGCTCATCTTCCTCGAATTTCTTCTGCAGAACGAATCAGCAACAACTTCGGCAACAAACTTAGGGCCGTCTGGTTTTAGAATTCATCTCATTATTATAATTTTTTAAAATTTTTATATAAAATATAATAAATAATTAAAATTTTTTAAATTTTAAAATAATAATAATATTAAAAATAATATTTTAATAATATTTTATTCAACTTTCAACTTTCTTTTAAAATCATATCTTATGCCACTATCCAAACCACACCTTAGACTTGGTTTGTATCGAGAGTAGGTTCAAACGATTTCATCTCATTTTATTGTTATAATTTTTATAAATTTTTATAAAAAATATAATAAATAAAACCCAACCCATGTACCCAAAAATTTCTAAGGCTCAATTTGGATTAAAAAATATCTCAACTAATCTAATTGTTATAATTTTTTTAAATTTTTATATAAATTATAATAAATAATTTATTATTTTAAAATTTTAAAATAATAAAATTAAAAAATAATATTTTATTCAACTTTTAACTTCCATTTCAATCCATTAATTTTCAACTGACCTTGAAACCAGAGTAATATTCCTAAGGCTGCTCAAAGGCAAGGCGATGCGCCGCCTAAATGATTTATTCAAAACAGGAAATTGAAAATAGCCTTTATTTTGTTAAAATTCATTGAAAACGGATATTTATATTCTTTTTTTAAAAAAAAATTTACATAAAAGAGATATTAAAAAAAAATTAGTATTATAATTAACACATCACATCTCATATATTCTTTTAATTTTTTGCAATGAATTCTAAATAAATCAAAGCAACATGTCCAAAAACGGTACCTCTCATTAAAATAGTAGTGTAGTTATTTTAGATACTTAAATGAGAATCGAGTAAGAAATTTGGGAACTTAAAAATTCCAAGCTTTAGATAATGATGATTTGGAAAATAAGTATTCTAATTTTGAAACTTTAACAATAAAAATTTTAAAATATTAAAATATTAGATTAAAGTTTTTAAAAAATAATATCATTTTAACTTCTTGCCTTAGGCCACGAGTATGCATTGAGCCGCCCATGAACCAAAATAAAAAAGATTAAAAAGAACAGCATAGAAAGAAAGAGATGATATGACTGGTCAAGAGTTTGATGGTAATCTATGATCCGATTTTTTAAATAGAAAATTTGGATTTGAAATTTCTACTTTAATATATATATAAAAAAAAAAGAAAAAGAAGAAGAAGAAGAAGAATCTAACCTCGGCAGTGCCAATGGCTCCAACCCACCACCAGCTCATTTTCTTGATGAAGTTCGATACTGGGGAAGAGAAAGGAGATGATATCCAATACCTAAAAGAAAAACAAATTAATTGGGAGAGAGTAGATGATTTGGTTACTACCTTCAACTATACTATATATTAACAACAAATAATTATTAGCCGATCGATGATATGACACGAGCCATGACATAAGATATAAGAAGTAAGTATTGGCTGATTATCTAAAAATTATTTTTGTTATATTTATTGATATAAGATATATTTTAAAACTACTTAATTATTCACTTGAGCAATCCTCTTCCTAAAACAGATGCCCACGATGACATTGCTTTAATTTTTTTCTTTTGTTTGTTGGGGATATTAAAATAATTTTGTTTTGAGGCTATATAAATCATTGACTTTAGTGCACGTTTTAATGTGTAGTGTAGCTTAGGTTGTCCTTTCGTGTTTACAATTTGATATTGAACATTCAATATATTGGGCACTAAAACAAAAACAAATATTGATAGGGATAGAGCTCAACAAATATTTAAAACTTTAATTCCAACACCGATTCCGTATCGTTGGTGCGGAGTCGGAGCTCTGAAAAAATGGAGTCTGAGTTAGAATTGAAGGTGGTGACCTTTTTTTGATAGAGTCTAACCACCGACCACTGCCTCCGACTTTTTCCTTCGACTTCACATTGACCTCGGGCTCCAACAATACGTCCGACTCTGAGATGTAAACATATATTATAAAAATACTTATATTATATACACATATATGTACATATATATAGGTTATAACTTATAGTATATTCAATAGTATACTAGTGTATAAGTGTTAATTATTATATAATAATATACTTAATAGTATTTCTTACTTAATATTATTAGGCTATAGTCTAGTATATGAAAGCATAATACATCATACATATATTAAGGTAGTTGACAAGTTAATATTTGAGTAAGGTACCGTGTATATTATATATATTGTAATACTAGCAATCTATTATCTAGTATAGTAGTATATAACTAGAATAAATTCTAACGGTGTATATTTGTATAAATAGAGCAATTGTTAATAGTTATAAACTATACATAAGTATTAATTAGATATACTCACAGCTTAAGAATTAATACTGATGGTTGTTAATAATTAATAATACTAGCTAATTGTTACTAGCTTACTACATCCTTTTATTTGTTTATTAACATGCATCAAGTTTCTCTTTCTCCGATGTCCTGAAGGCGCGAAACAAGGAGAAGATTCTAGTCCCACCAACGCTAGAGGGTAGTGAAGTCACTGACCACGTGAGTGGTGCAGTGGAGGAGGATGGAGGATCTGGAAGGGATTTGGGAGAAGTTGAGTCTGAATGAAGAAGAACACTCAGCCATTAACATTAAGCTGGGTAACTCTAAGAAAATTAAGAACATGGAGAATGTAGTCTAATTGGTAAGGTGTGCTTGAATCAGGCGGAGGGAAATGAGGTAGTCTGATCAACCATGGTCAAAACTTGGAAAGTAAGTAAACCTCATACTTTCACAAAAATTCATTCGAATACTTTTATTATCACTTTCTCCAATCTGGGAGATAAGTTTAGAGTCTTGGAAGGTTGCCCTTGGTTATTTGATAATCACTTTCCCCAAGGGTAGGGGTATGAATTTGGGTATCTATTTGGAGGAATCATATATGATGGGTAGGAAAGAGGTATAGGTCCATAATATTCCTAGAATAGAGAAATAAACAATAGAAAATCTAAATGAAAAATATAGTGAAAAATAATTGACTCGTTCGAAAATGAGCAGCACAAAAGGCTATCCTAAGTGCAGGAGCGTGTCGTGTAATAATAAGGAATAAATTCCTAGTCGTCTCCACAGTAAAAGTGTTAAAAATAAACTCGTGTAAAATGGTGGAAATATTTACAATGATAAAATAAAAATAAAAGTGATGTTATGTACAATGAATGTGGGAGTGTAATGAAAATGAAAATTTACTGGTCGTGAGCCAGATTCATGTTTGTTGGATTTGGGTGCAATGATTAAAAGTAAGAAATTAAAATGTAAGACAGTAATTGAAATTGCTGAAAATTAAATAACTGAAATTTAAAGGGGCAAGAAAATTAAATGACATAAATTTAAATTACAGAAAATAAAGGTGCGAGAAAAATAAATGACAGTAATTTAAATTGCAAAAATTAAAGGTACAGAAAAAGTAAATGACAATAATTTAATGTGCAGAAAATTAAATGACATAAATTTAAATGAATGGAAATTAAATATGCAAAAAATTAAATGACATAAATTTAGTGCAAAAATTAAAAGTGCAAGGAATAATTCATCATAAACTTTAAACAGAAATAAAATAAAAATAAAATTGAAAATGGAGGCTACAGGTGAAGGAGGAAAGCTCGGTAACAACCGTTGGTCCATTAGGCTCTCAACTACGTTACCGGACTCCCTCTCTTCACCTGAGCTTTATTAAAAAAAAAAATTGAAAAATAAAAATAAACAAGAGTCTCTCTATTCTACTCTGCTCCTACTCCTAAAATCTACCTGGTTTCTCCTTCTACCTTCAAGTCCTTATATATGCTTCAAAATAACACTGTGTTGCATGCGTCCGTCCGTGATTCTAGTTTCATGTTTTGTCTCCCACTATGTTGCTTTTGCCGTGCGTCCAGATTGTGAACTTCTTTGCTTTTCCTCTGTCGCCTTTCAGCCGCCCATGTGCAACGTCCATTTTATTTTTTTCTTTTCATTCCCTCGTTCCACTCCTTCTCTCTTATTCTTTTTTTTTTATTATTTCTTTCTTTTCTTTTCATGGGTCCTTATGTCTTTGATTCCCGTACCTCTCTCTCTCTCTCTCTCTCTTTTTTTTTTCTTTTGTTTTTGTTTTCAGCCCAGTGTTCCGTCCATATTTCTTCTTCATTTCCTCGCCTTCTTTCTTGTTTATTGCCGTCTTCATGTGCAGGAGAATGTTGAGCAGAGGTGGCTTTGGAGGAGACTGGGCAGTCGAGGAGGAGCTGTCGTGGTTGCAGAAGTAGAATAGAGGCGGTGCAATGGATGGATGTAGTGCAGCGTGGAGTAGGGTGGCAGCGGTTGTGGGATGCTGCGTTCGGAGCAGTGCTGCTGAGGCTTCGGTAGTTGAGCTGGTTACTTCGAACGGTGGATGGTGGTTGTGCACGGCTGTTCATGCATGCTGGGTGATGGCCATGGCGCTGTAGCTAGATTTCGTCTTTGATGGTTGCAGAGGTTGCTGGGCTTACGGAGGAGTGGTGGACGCAAAAGCCGCGTGCGGTGGAGGTGCAGCAGTGCATGAGATGCGGTGGACGTGCGGAGGAGCACTGCAGTGAGGAGGTGCTGGTTGTGGATGAAGTGCTTTGTTTTATGGAAGTGAAATAGAGGTTGCCGTGAGTTGTAGTGGTGGCCTGTATAGAGGTGGAGATGGAACACGGTGAGGCTACGTTGGAGGTTGAAGATGAACGGCCTAAACGGTGATTCTTGGTGGTGCAGTGTGCATTTGGTTGAAGGTTGAAGATGATGCCAACGACATGTCATTTTGTCAAAAGACAAAGACGACATGTCGTTTAGGCAACAAATGTTTTGTCTGCCTGTGAAAAACGACAAGTCGTTTTTCCGTGGAGGAAAAACGACATGTCATTTAGAGTACCTGTAAAAACAAAAAAACAACAAAAAAATAATAAAATAAAAATAAAAGTAAAACTTAAACAAGCAAAATAAATAATAAATAATCAAATAAATAAAAATAAAATTAGACAAAGAAAATAAAATAAATAAATAATTACAGATAAAATAAAATTAGACTAAATATTAAAAATGTATTGTGCATGGAGGAAATATTACAAAATTAAATCGCAAGTTATAAAATTAAATATAAACTATGCTTTTAATCAATTTAAATTACAACTTGGATTTATGCCTCTTAATCAATTTTTCTATCTAAAACCAATAATAAAACAATAAAATAATTAAAAATATATTGATTTTAAATGTATACAAAATGTAATAATGTAGCTCAATCAATAATATAAAGATGGAATTATTAAAAAGATGAACATATAACGACAAAAAATAATAATATGGTTTAAGGGGAACAACTTTCATACCTGTGGTGATGAAATTGGCATACAAGGCTTGAGTAGCCTTCATTCTTCCTCTTTTCCCATCAAACCTGTTGATGCAGGGGGATTCTAGACTGATGAGGCACAGCTGACAGATGTGACATTAAAAGTGAAATTACCAAAGTATCCCTGTATTGTAATCTAACGTTCTACCAATTCATTCAACAAATTAGTTAGTCGTCAATTATGCAATTATTTAATAATAAAGCGAAGTAAACAAATTGCATAACACCAATCTTGGAATCGAAGGAAAACCCTTGAAAAACTATTTAAATGTAAAACCTTACGGGGTTGCTAAATTCAGAAAAGTCAAATTTATTATTTGAAAATCACATACAAGTAAGTCTCAATTACAAAATATTTATCAATTGACTCTCTTACTTGACACAACAAACGACCCGTTTACCTTTACCGCAATAGTAGCTAGAACTTTTGACGATTTTCAAATATTAGTTTTTCTCTTGGAACTTCAGTGGTTAAATCACGATCACTCAATCTCCAACATTGAGCATGATCACACTTGAAGAGAGAAAAATAATTAGAAAAATTCTCAAGAGAATTTTCTCACACATTAAGCACTGGGAATATACTCTCCAATCTCTCCAAACTGAAAACATGATCCTCCAAATCTATCAACAACTACAATGAAAAACTAATGTCTCAATAAAGCAAACTTATATACACAGAACAAAAAAAGTTATACTATGCTCTGTGTGTGCGTGTGCGCGCGTGTGTATGTGTGGAAAGAATATCTTGCCAAATGGTTCTTCTTAGGTTGCCAAATGGTTCTTCTTAGGCAGTTTAGGCCAGCTAGAATGGAGACAAAGGGGAGATCTCGGGCGGAATAGGGAGATATGGTCTAGTTGTCTCGGGTAGAAAGGGGAAATTATTTGGTATGGGGAGGCTGGGGCAACATGGGGATATGATTTGATCTGGAGAGGTTAGGACGACAAATTTAGCCTTGACAGAAAGCAGAGCTCGAGTTCTTCTGCTCTGCTACTCTGGTATGTCCTAGGTGGGAGCAAGGACATTTTGTTGTTCATTTAAAAAAAAGTGGACTCATAGTTGAATAACTCTTTACAAAAAGAGAGAAGTAGGTTTTTTAGCTCTAATTGAGGGAAATTTTTTTTCTTAATAGAAATATCCAAGCCACTTGCTCCATGGATCTAGGCTTTTCAGTATGGCAGTTATCTTCCTATATATCTTCCTTTGGTTCCTTGTGAACAGGTATGTACAAGATGAAGTGGGATTTGAGGCATGATGAACAAAATAAATTGTATTCCCTATTTGTCAATTTTTGTATTATCAAATTCAGATCAATAAATTTTATATTTAAAATTCTGGTGAAAACTTGTTGAAAGACCTAGTTTTGAAAATGTCTTTTAATTAATTTAGCCTAATCTATTGATCTGTCATTCTTTATAGCGACAAAAAGGACATACTAAATGGAGGATGATGTCTTCGGTTCTAATTTTTATGTGCCAATATCTCTTTAAAATAGTTAAATGAGGGAGGGACGGTGGATTCACTCATCACAGTTGTTGGATATATGGTTATTATGTTATAGTGTTAAGAAAATTTTATACAATACCAGATTTCATCCTATTATGTAAAGTATGACATTTTTATCACTATTGGATTATCTTTCATCTCATAATAGGAAGATAAAAACAGAATGAGAGTGTAATTTATAGAATTTTCATTTCTATTTTTTTCTTTTCTCTTTTTCGGTAGAAAATTATAGATATTTGACGTTTGGGAATTGACTTATTATTGGACGCATGTGATATTGAGTTTGCCTGTGATTTCTTTTTGGATTAAGATAAGACCCATGCTATCAGTCGGATAGTGATCTCTTTATATTTTTTAATAGAAGTCTAGAACTTAAATGTGATGGAGTCTATTTAATTTGTCTATCTCTTTCTCACTATTGACCCTAGCTAAAATTCAAAGAAAAAAAAATTCGGGAAGATTTAAACCATTATCACCAATCTTACTAGCCATAATAGTATTGAATTCAGTATCATAGGGTGTAAATTATGGCAGTTCACAAAACTCGAAAGCAGAAGAAAGCATATTTTTCTGAAGGCTTTTAGGAATCCTTCCTAGTTCACACCACTAGTAGTCCGTATTAAGGCCTGTTTGAGGTTAAGGTAGGAGACTTAAAAGCTCTTTAATAGAAAAATTAGGTTGTTTGAGTGTTACATATTAAAACACTTTTAAATCTAAAATAAGCTAAAAAGTACGTTTGATGCTTTTCCTCAAACGTGCTTTTCTGGATAATTTGGAAAGTAATTCTAATTTTAAAAAGATTCTCAATTGACAACAATACCCATACAATTTTAAGATAATTATAACTTTCAAACTTTCAAGAATATGATCATAATCTTTAAAAATTCAAATAATCGTTATTTCTTTCTTAGAGAGCACACTTTTAATTTTTTTTTCAAACAAACGTAACATTTTTTAAAGTGCTTTAAATATATGGTTACCAAACAGAAAATAGATTTTTAATAGTAGAACTTATTACTTAAGTTATAAGCTAAAAGCTATATCTCCCACCAAAATCTCAAAGAAAAACCAACTAAATGTAAAGAAAAAAAAATTAAAAAAAAAATCTCAAAGAAAAACATCAACTTAGGGGAAAAAATATGGTGGCAACCATGCTAGCTATCACTTTATTTCTCAAGCCTACAGAGCAAACTGAGGCGTACACCCTTCTTCTTGCACATTTATTACAGATGTCAGCCTCGAGCCTCAATCCTTGGGTTAAGTCGAAAAGACTAGAGTAAGAATTTGTAAGAATTTTGAGAATACAAATCTCGCATAGACGATTTTGTAAAATATAAATCCCTTCATGAAAATGTAAAACAAAATAATAAAATAAAAAGTCACTTTTTTGGGTGTAGCTCAATTTTTCACAAAAGATCTGTCAGAGGCTTGCAAACTTAAGATTTAGATCTAGCATTACTTAAATAGAGTGACACAATAAGGATCCTTGTATTCAACAACCAATAACTTTGAGGCACGTGAGTCACGTGGGGTGAAATTATCTACTCTACTAGGGCTTCGTTCCGGGGGATGTCAGCCGTAGGGGCCTTGAAGAGTCCCTTGGCTCTGCCAAAGCCTTGATCCTTTGCAGAGATAGTATCTCAGATGCTAATTCCACTGCATGTAGTGGAGATACCTCTGCACGTCTCGAAATCCATCGGAGGGGAAACTTATATCAACTTTTCGAAGGAGGAACTTGATAGGTCTGCTCAGCCATTCCAATACTCATTGGTGATGAAGTTTATGCATCAACGCCCTTCTCTAGACATAATTTGAGCTTTCATTCGCAATCGATGGGGACTAGTTTCTTAACCGGTTGTCTCTAGTATGCAAACTCCACGGCATAAATTTCTTAGATTTGCTAAAGAGGAGGATTTCTGCAAAGCTTTTGCTCGAGAGGCCTGCGACATTGAAGGTACACCCTATCATATATTCAAATGGTCCACTGATTTTTTTGAAGAAAAGGAACCATCATTGGTCCCTGCTTGGGTATTTTTTCCTGGCTTGCCTCCCAATTTTTACCACTAGGATTTCTTGCGAAATCTTGTGTTGCCAATGGGGAATTACTTGTGTAGTGATAACAGCACAAGGTGTGCTACTAGGACAGATGGAGCGAGAGTATGCATCGAGATGAATGCATCGTTGAAGCCAATAGAGGGTTTCTGGATAGGTATTCTGAGGGCCCTTCTCAGTTGATACCAATCTATGAATTATGAGACTTTGCCAGCATATTTCCTTAGTTGCAATATGCAAGGGCATAATACAAGTACATGTAAAAAAGCAAAGCTAGATAATAGAAAAGGTGAGGAAGGAAAGAAGAGGGCGATATTGGGTGGGAGAAGATAGGAGAAGAAAGGCCTTATTACAGGAGAAGAGATGGCTGGAAATATGATACTAAACCCAGAAAATAATGTGGTCCTAAAGGAAACCAGAACTTTAAATGATGTTGTTTTGGTTGGAGAATCAAGTGTACAAAGAGACAAGGAAGGGGTAGAAAATAATCTCAGCTTGGATAAGGAAGGTATGAAAAAGGGCGATACTATATTGATAGAAGAATTAGAAGAGGGGGAATTAGAACAGGAAAATGAAGATGTTGGAGGACAGATTAGTCCTCGAGTAGAGTTGGCAGATGGAGGCCCTATCTTACTGTAGAGAAATTGTGTTTCTTTGAAGTCTAACTTGGTTGCACTCAAGGAAGTAGATCAGTAGGGGACTGGATCATATATTCCTGCCACAGACACACAGAGGGAGATTTGTGGTTTTCTGTGGTAAGGTGCTCCTTATCAGATTCTGAAGAACTAAATGAACTGAAAAATATACAAAAGAATATGATATTTGCTCAGATAAAGAAGGGGAAGTGGAAATAAAAAAGAGAAGCTCCATTAGGGCCAAAAGCAGACCCTCCAAACTAGACCTATGAATCCAATACTGTACTGGAACTTAAGAGGGCTTGGTACCTCTAGAAAACACTTGTTAAAAATGATAAAGAGCCATAAACCAAGTGTGGTAGCTGTGGCTAAATCTTTTGTTGGTGAACACGGTATGAGATGACTTCAACAACGTATGGACTTTGGGGGTGGTATTTCAAATGAGGGAGATGGAGGAAAATTATGGGTAATGTGGAAAACCAATGGGAGTATAGTTGTGTCTTATACTACGGGTCAAAGTATAACAATATTAGCTAAAGAGAAGGAAAAGCAAGTGGCTATTACTTTTGTTTATGCTAAATGCTCATATCAAGACTGTAGAAAGCTATGGGATGAAATGAGTAGCGTGCGTACTGGTAACACTCATTGGATCATCATGGGAGATTTTAATATCATTCACAAGGATGGCAAGAGGATTGGAGGGAGGTCTCCGAATATTGCTATGGGGGAATTTAACGAGTTCATTGATGGGTTGGGATTGGTTGAAGTGAATTGTGAAGGAAATATGATGTCTTGGTGCAAAGAACAACAAGGTAGAGCTAGAAGTTGGGCTAGGCTGGATCTGACCTTGGTAAATTCTTCCTTGCTTCTGGATTGTCCAAGGGTATTGCTTTCTTACTTGCCGAGATGAAGCTTGGATCATTCACCTATGGTAGTATCGTTTGAGCAAAGAAATAAGCTGTATGGATTTATCCCTTTTAAGTTCCAACAAATGTGGACCTCTCATGAGTTATTCCATAATTGTGTGCGAGACCCTTGCGGTAAAACACAATTTGGCCATGGTATGGTTAGGCTGGAAAAAAAAAAAAACTAAACCATCTAAAAGGGGTGTTGAGGAGATGGAACAAAGAAGTGTTTGGTTGAACAAGTGATCATATTCAACGACTTAAGGAGAGGATATTTTGTTTGGAAGAACAACTTCAGGTTGGTTTCTCTGAAGACGTGGAACTTGATTTATTGGCCTCAAAGGCTGAGTTACACACTTGGGTAAGTAGGGAAGAGACTCGCCTTGCTCAACAAGCAAAACAAAAATGGCTTGAGAAGGGGGAAGGAAGCTCCCAATTCTTTGGTGCCTTGGCCTCAAAAAATCACAGGATGGTAAGAGAGATGAAAATAGGGGAGGATAGATGGTTGAGGACTCCAAAAGAAATCCATTTGGGAGATGTAGATTATTTTCAGAATTTCCTGACAGCCACTTCTCCTCGGGCCTTACCTGACATATCTGGTATAGTTGCACCTGTGGTAAGCCCCTTGGATAATCAACAGATTCTTGTGAGTCCCTCAGTCCAAGAGATAAAGGAAGCTATGTTCTCCACTCCAGTTGATAGTAGCTTGGGTCCGGATGGGTTTGGCTTAGGTTTCTATAAATCTTGTTGGGAAATTGTAGTGGACGATGTTGTAGCAGCTGTCCGTGACTTCTTTAGAGGTAACCTGCTACCGAGAATGTTCTCCTCTTCTTTCGTGGTCCTGATTCCAAAGGTTGATAATCCAAAAGGTTTTGACAAATTTCGACCCATAAGTCTTTGCTCAATATTTTATAAAATCTGCATAAAGATATTAGTGGGTCGACTATCCCCTTTGCTGCCCCTAATAGTTTTCCAAGAGCAAGGAGCCTTTAATAAAGGGAGAAGCATCCTTGAAAACATCATTTTGACACAGGAGATGGTTTAGTCTATTAATAAACCTGTCAGAGGTGGAAATGTGGTCTTGAAGATTGATATGGCTAAAGCATATGATAGTATGGATTGAGAGTTCCTAATTCATGTCTTGTCAATGTTTGGGTTCTCTCCCCAGGTTTATAGTTTGATTCGGCCATGTATCTCTTCCCCGTGGTTTTCTGTGGTTATGAATGGTACTCCTAAAGGCTATTTTCAAGAGGGCCGTGGTCTGAGACAAGGGGATCGTATCTGCCCTTATCTTTTTATTGTTGTGGAAGAGATTATCTCAAGGTTGCTAAAGACAAAATTTCAAGATGGAAAGATTAGGCCATTTTATCACCTAAGAGAGGCTCCCATCATCTCTCATCTATTGTACGTGAATGACATCGTGATTTTTGCAAATGGGAGCAAAAAGTCTCTTCGCACTATTTCTGAGACGCTTGCGGTATATGATGGTTGGTCGGGCCAAGTGGTGAGTAAAGAAAAATCTTCTGTATTCTTTTCCAAATATATATCCCCAATAAGGCGAAGGGAGCTGTTGGGGTTCACGGGTTTCTCAGAGGGAACATTTCCTTTCAAGTATCTAGGAATACCTGTCATAGAGGGAAGATTAAAGGCATCTCATTTTCAGGAGTTGGTGGAGAAAATTTAGGAGAAAATTGGAGGTTGGTCGACCCATTTATTGTCTAATGGAGCTAGATTACTACTTATCAGGCATGTGCTCAATAGTATCCCTATTCATCTCCTTTCCATCCTGCAAATTCCAAATTCTGCCATAACCAAGATCAATAAGTACCTTAGTGATTTTTTCTGGGGCTATAAGGATGGGAGACTAAAAAAACATTGGAGAGCTTGGGATAAATTATGCAAGCCAGTGGAGGAAGGGGGCATTGGAGTACGGGTCCTTTAGGATACCCAACAAGCTCTACATATGAAATTTGCATGGAGGCTTCTAACGGATAATACTTTTTGGTCAAGGTTCTTAAAGGCAAAGTATGTGAAAAATGATCGTGTTTCCTTAATAAATCCGAATAAAGTAAGTCGTTTTTGAAAAATGGTATTAAGAAGCGTCCCATCTATCCTAGAAAAATCAAAGTGGAGATCGAGAGAAGGTTTGGTTTCCTTTTGGTTTGACAAGTGGTTGGGAAAGGAGACTCTTAGGGAGATTTTACCAATCAATGGTAGTCCGGGCCTAAAGTTGAAAGAGTGGAGGTTGAATGATGAATGGGATATAGAACTTCCAACTAGTCTAGTCGGTAGCCAAAAAGCTAGAGAAATTGTTCGATCTTTGAGTCGCCAAAAAGAAGGAGTGGATATGCTTATCTGGACGGCTAAGGAGGATGGGATCTTTACTACTAAAAGTGCCTGGGAGGTCGTGAGGGTCAAAGCTACCAAGCTTACTTGGCCCCCATGGATATGGCATCCGAGTCTCCCCAAAAATACTGCTATTACCATGTGGAAAAGCAACAACAATGCGCTAAGTGTGGATGACTGTATTAAACGTACAGGTATCCCTATTATCTCAAAGTGTAAGTGTTGTGAAAAAGGAGGATACGAGGACCTGAATCACGTATTGGCTACCGGTGAGGTGGCTAAGGCAATATGGGAGACAGTCCCAAAGGTCAACTAATCGGTATAATCCTATCTATAGTCACTTGGCAGTTGTGGCCAAGAAGATGTAGGGTGAGAATGGAAGGAAGAAGCATTAACGTAGAGGAAACCTGGAGACAAATAAAATACTGGATCGGGAAATTAAGTGAAAAGCTAAAGGCTGCTAAACCATTGAGTGCAAGGGACGAAAAAATCCTTGCGAATCTTAACATCCCATATAAAGCCCCAAAGGTGAAACCTGTTTTGTTCGTTGCCTGGGAGAGACCACGTTCTGGTTGATATAAACTTAATGTAGATAGGAGTAGTAGAGGTAACCCTGGTATGGTAGGTGTTGGAGGGGTAGTTAGAGATGAATTTGGGAGGTTGGTTTCAGCGTTTGCAGCGTCCATTGGGCATGGCACAAACACAAGTGGAGAATTGTTTTCACTTCTACATGGGCTCAGAATTATTCGACAAAAACTTATTACCAGAGTGGAGATAGAAATTGACTCTCAAGTGGTTATTAATTGGATCAAATCTTCTTCTTGTGGTATTTGGTACCTTGAAGAATTTTGGGAGGAACTTCAATCGCTTTTACAACAACTTTCATTCAACTTGCGGCATATTTATAGGCAAGGTAATTCAGCTGCTGACTTCCTTACAAGGCTGGGAGTTACTAAAAACTGGGAGTCAATGGACTCAATCCCCCATCTATTGAGAGGAGTTCTCCGTACTGATAGGCTTGGACTGCCTTAGATTAGATGATTTTGTTGTTTTTGGTTTTAAAGGAGTTCTCTAGTTTTTGGCCTTTGTAGTGCTTGCTGGTTTATGATGTTGTTGTTTCTATATGAGCTAAGTTTTCCTGTAGTTAGCAATGTAATTACTGGTTTCCCTCCACCGTAAGAGAGGATATATATAGAATATAGTGGCTCTATACCCCCTTTTTGGGAAAAAAAAGAAGAAGAGTGACACAAGTGGCACTTCCATACAATATATGCAGCATCATTATCAATGTAACAACCCCGCCCCGCGAAGGGGAGGAATCGCTATGTATATACCTATTCTTAGTATATTTTTATTTTCATTTTCCTTTCTTTCTTTTTCCACACCAACAGAGAAGACACTAAGCGTCTGCCTCAAGTGATAGGATATGACAGCTAATAGTACATATTTCCAACCTAATGATCATTTTCTTGGGCCAAAAGCATCTCAACGACTTCTCTCATGCTGGGCCTCGCATCTTTTTCTTCCTCTGCACATTGCAGAGCAACACCAATCAGAGTTTCCATCTTTCGTACGTCATATTTGCCTTTCAACGTTGGGTCTATGATCTCTTCAAGCCAGGACTCTGTTAAAGCCGCCCTATTCTTCTTTTCTCTCACCCACGAAACAAGCCTTTTGCGCTGTGGCTGCTCTCCACTGTCTATGTCATGGACACCCTTTGCTGCATCTTTTCTGGTCACCATCTCCAACACAACAATCCCGTAGCTATAAACATCTATGTTAGAGGTGATGGGCAGATTGAATACCCACTCTGGAGCCATGTATCCGCGGGTTCCTCTCATCCTCGAGAAACTCGGATTGTTGGCTTCTCCTCTACTTTGTAGTTTGGATAGGCCAAAATCTGCAACCTTTGGTTGATAATTAGAGTCTAGGAATATGTTTTCAGGTTTTATATCGCAGTGTAAAACCCACTCCAAGCACTCTTCATGCAAATAAGATAGGCCTTTTGCAGTGCCCAAAGCAATTTCAAACCTTTTCTTCCAATCAAGTGAATTGGAAGAGAGGTTGTCTGCCAATGAACCATTCTCCATGTACTTGGACACCAAAAGCCGCTGCTTTCCCTCAGCACAGTAACCCCACATTTCTATCAAGTTCATGTGGTTAAGCCTACCAATGATGTTCACTTCTGCAAGAAATACTTCTTCTCCTTGGTTGGCTTCGTAGAGTTGCTTGATTGCTGCAACTCGATTGTCTGCCAACACCCCTTTGTACACAATCCCTCCTGCACCTCTTCCAATCTCCTCAGTAAAACCCCTTGTGGCCTTCTTGAGCTCCGAATATGTAAATTTTCTAAATCCAGTGATGGCAAGAAGATAGCCTTCCTTGTCTGAACGAGAACGTTTGGGGGTTCTAATCAAGATACACCACACCAAAAAGATACCCACAATTTCTAGTCCTCCTAATCCACATACAAACCAGAGCAAGAATTTCACGGTCCCGTTTTCCCCGTTTTTTAAGTATACTCTTTCCAGTAGCAGGGTACCTTCACTGGAACAATTTAAACCGATATTTTCCGCAAGATTGGCGTTCGAGAGGAGATTTGGGAGATTTGTTTTGGGCACTCTCAGATAGAAGCTTCCACCAAAAGAAGGAAAAAGATGTCCATTCATCAATAGAGTCTTGGGTAAACAACTTGAATCTTTATCTCCCGTGGAAAAGGAGTATTGGAATGCTTTGCACTCGGGCAATTCCAAGCATAACTGCTTGCATTCAGTAAGTGTATAATTGGGGTAGCTACAATAATCAAAACCATAGAAATCAAGATTGGATAGCTGCAAAAAATCAAACTTGTTTTTCCCAAAAGAGAGATCAAATTCGGGTTCACATCCTTGAGACCAATCGGTATGATTTATCATCTTATATCCTCGAAGGCACGAGCACTTTCTGCCAGTATCAGGAACATAGCTGCATATACTGTTAGCCCCACAAACACCATGAATGATACAAGGTACCTGCCAGGCCTGCCATGAAACAACCCACATCTCACCCTCCTCGTCCCAACTGTACAATCGAAGATTACCATCGTAATCAAGTGTCAATCTTCTATGGAGCAATTGCCCATAGTCACTTGACGAAACTGTAACTTTATCGGAAGAACTAAAGTTCCCTAAGGAATCAAGCACTGCGATTCTGCTACTATTGAACACGAACCTATTGGCTTTCTTGCGCGTGAGCCATGGTGCAGGCCAGTAAGAACTGGAAATGTTAGCCCGATCAAAAAGAAGGCTGAGGACGTTATCATAATCGAAAAGAAGCTTGTAGAAGCCAGAGGAATAGTTGGTCTGGCTTCTCGACGAGACAACCTTTGTATTTCTAGTTAGTAATTGCTGGGGAAGCAAGGTATCCGTGGGAAAGTCGAAGCTTTCCCACAAACTTTCACCACCCAAAGTTCGTAGAACAAGATTACCAGTATCGGAAAGATGTAATTCTAAAGACGAGATAGAAACAGTGTTTGTCTCCCAGACGGTGAACTTATTGGCGTCGGTTACGATAAGATTACCAGTTCTGAGCAGGGAGAGCTTCGATTTCCTTCCGTTTACCGGTTGGTCTCGGTTGGCCATCCAGACAACGGTGCGGTCCTGACTCCTTGAGGTTCGGGTGGCGAACCATATGGCAAAGCAATAAGCATTGTCACCGACGGGGTAAAAGCCCGCGGAGAACACTCCTTTCGGCGAAGTCAAAACATCTTCCGAGTTCTCGCTGGAGAGAGACAAACCTTCTTTCAAAGTTCGATTTGTGGATGTTGCCGGAGCAAACAATGCCGAGAAGAGGATGAACAAGATCAGAGTGCCCATGAACTTCATGGAATGAAAGCTCAAAAGGGGAGAGAGCGTAGGAAAGATACGCAGGGACGCATGCAGGAGCGAGAATGGTATTTACCCTTTACTTCTTGCTTTTTGTGTTTTAAGATGTATTTAGGTGATTTATTGGGCTGTAAGAGCACCAGAAAAATTGACCGGATCGATAGGTGATGTATAAGATATTTCTTGCTCTGTGTTTGAAGTCGTATTTGGGTGGTTAAGCAAGTCAATGCCGTGGACAAGTCGACGAAAGCAATGAAAGGGACGCAAATCCAAATCCACGCGTTACGGATAGGGGTGGCAATGTAACACTCCGTTTTCGGAGGGGTCGGAGGGTTATTCCTCGTCGCTTAAAATTATGTCTCAATTATATAGTCATCGATTTCAAAATTTTTAATAACACATACAACTTACCGTTTCAAATCAACAACTCCAAAACGAAGAATATGAAACACAACAAAATCTCAAAATAAACCTCAACCTTTCAAAATACTCAAGTGACAAAGCAAAACAGAACTATAAAATAAAATGCTCAGATAACCAAAGTACCCTCTTTGTACTTATTTTACTATGCTTACGTAGCCTTATACATTATTTCTAGTCTTGATCCCCAGTTGTATTACCAAAAATTATCTGAAAAATGTTATAAAGATAAATGGTGAGTTATCAATAACTCAGTAAGCAGAAAACATATATTAGTATGTAAACATGAACCATTTTCAAAGAGTTCAGTATACAAAAATAAAATATTTCATTTTCATATGTAGATCTCAGAAACGTGATTAATTAGCCTTTTTAAAGTAGCAAACGAACAGTTAA
The DNA here is from genome assembly GCA_029856935.1 of Cyclocarya paliurus. Classification (NCBI taxonomy): domain Eukaryota; kingdom Viridiplantae; phylum Streptophyta; class Magnoliopsida; order Fagales; family Juglandaceae; genus Cyclocarya; species Cyclocarya paliurus. The sequence goes on from CM056959.1 coordinate 19,067,170, forward strand.
CACACATATAACGGACACACATGCATACACAAAATCTTTAGTAGACCAAAGCCAATAACCTGTAGCAAATAACATTAGAGACAAAAAAAAAAGGGTTTTGCTACACAACCTCCTACTATTCATCTACATTCTACACTCCACATTTTTTAATATTTTTTTTTAAATTTTTTTTGAATTTATTTTTTTTAAACTATTTCAAATTTTTTATTCACTATTCATATAAAAATTATTTAATAAAAAAAATTAAAAAAAAAATTTTAAAAGATGGAGTGTGGAGTGTTGGGAGGTTGGGAAGATTTATTAAAAAAAAAAATGATATTCGGTCCATAGGTGTGTAACCCACACACTCATTTTGAAAAAGATGATAAATTTAAGATCTATATAAAAAAATTATTTTTTAATAGTGGACTCAATTTTTTTGGCAGGCAGGACTTGCATACATTGGGACTGAATTTAAAATTACAAAAAAAAAAAAAAAATAAGGGGGTTGGGAGGTTTTGCAAGGTATATGGCAAATGACAATAAGGAAGACCAAGAGAGAGATTCTATGATCAAAGTGCAAAGAGAAATGATTTAGACATAAAATTTTTTTTCACAAACTGACGTAGTTTGATATAGTACGTTGGTTTGTAAAATTATTAGTTTATTATATGAAGTAATATGAAGTCATATTAGTTTGTAAAATTTAACGTATTATATGAAGTCATATTAGTTTATAAGTTTATTTTTATGAAATCTCTTTTAAGATTGTAGCACTAAATGAAAATACTTGCAAGCACCATGTAGTGAAGACAAAGCTGACAAGAAGTTATCTCTAGCTCAACAAGAAACCTAGCAATGAAATGGACAGATCTGAAAAATGGACCCAAGAAAGGAAATATTTAAGGGAAGAGAGGATTCAAGAAAAAGAAAAGTACACAAGTGCCTATTTACCACATTTTCTAATGTCCCGTCATTCCAATTTCTTCAGAGATGATTCAAGAAAAATAAATGTATGCAAGTGCATGCCTATTTACCACATATTTTTCAATATCCCGTCATTCCAATTTCTTCATAGAGGATTCAAAAAAAAGAAAAGTAAGCAAGTGCCTATTTACCACATATTTTCCAATGTCCCTGTCATACCAATTTCTTCAGGATGCAACATGCATCCAATCTCCATTAAGTCAAAACACAGCCTACATTAGTAAGTTGATACAAATCTGGGGGAGAAGAAAATCAAAACCATGAAAAAATACACAACGATCTGTATTGATACTAAACACATACAAATATCATATTTATAGAATCGACATTAGTGCACAGTATAGAGCGGAAAGTTTTAAAATCTAAAGCAACATACGCACAAAAACAAGCATCAGTTGCAGCAGTACGATGCCTTGTGTTCATATCATATGATCATGAGTTGAGGAAAAAGAACAGCGTTGTTAGTATAAAAACATGGATATATTTTATTCAAACATTACCAGGATAAATAATTAGATCTCAAAATTTAGAATTAGATTAGGTTTGGATAGTAAGTTGAGATAAGATGAGTTGATATAATAAAATATTGTTAGAATATTATTTTTTAATATTATATTTATTTTATGATTTAAAAAAATTAAATTATTTATTATATTTTGTATGAGAATTTATAAAAATGATAATAATGAAATAAAATGAAATAAATTGAATCGATATCTCAATCCAAACGAAGCTGTTTATAACAAGCATTGAAGGAAAAATGAGAAGATGTGATTGACCTTTTTATAAACTTTCCAGTTAAAAATTAAAAACAAAAATTGCAGGTGTGCTACCGTGGATCTCAAACCATACAAATTATTATATTATAATTTATAACATAAAATTTTAATCTTAAATATGAATATTTATTTGATCATATATTTTAAACATAAAGTATATATATTAATTATATTTTATGGCCTAATAATTTTTCAACATATTCTTTTTGATAAATATGTATATATTTTAGTATGTATAAATTTTAGTATGTGTATAGTATCCCTCCCCCTCTCGCATTGTCGCACACAGCCACTCTCGCATGCAGGTGTAGCCACGTAGCTCCTCTCTTTCCGGTATTTTGCCTTCCTCTCTCCCACATTTGTCTCCCTCTCAGGATTATTTATGCTCTAAACACCCCCCCACCATTCTGAGTCTCTGATTTGTTTTTATTTGTTTTTATTTTTTTATGGTAACTAATTTGTTATTTGTGAATCTATGATGATTTGGCTTTGGAAATTTAGGAATATATGGTTGAATTTTTCTGTATTCTAGGGTTGTTTGATACGTTTATCCATATTGGGATTAGATGTGATGCAAGAAAGATTTTTCTTTGTGGGCTGGAGAATTTGATATTGATTCAGTATTACTGAACTTGCCATCTTGCAAATTAAATGATGATGCTACAAAATGCTGTAGAAATAGGGAAATTTTAGTTAATCCTTGGCAAATTACTGAACCTGCCATTTTCTAATCATTTTGTATCCTCTAATATTACAAGCATGGCTTTCTTGAAAATAGTAATGGCAAAACCCAGGAATTAATCTTTGTTTTCCCGTTGAGTTATAGGCTACGTTGAATTTGATGTTAAACTAAGTTGAGTTGAGTTGAGTTAAGATGATAAAATATTATTAGAATATTATTTTTTAATATTAAAGTTGTTTTGGAATTTGAAAAGGTTGAATTGTTTGTTATATTTTGTATTGAAATTTAAAAAAATTGTAATAATAAGTTGAGATGAATTAAAATCCAAACAGAGCAAACTTTAAACAAAGCTAACTTTAAACAAAGCTTAGCTTGGGCTGGATGGGTTCTCAAATAGAGTTGGTATACTCCACCAACTCACGTATGATGGCTTTACCCAGAAAGCATATAAAGTTTAAACAAACCATTTTCCTAAGTCTGAATCTCTGCTGCTATTTCATCATCACAATAATGCGAAAATGTCCAAGTTAAAGCAGATTTTTCTTTTTTCAACAGATTTTTTTATACAACAGATTTTTTTATAACTATTTTTCTGTTATAACAGATTTTCACTTGATTAAAACCGAAAAATGGGACCGTAACCGATAAAATTGGAAGTATTGATTTAGGAGGATGGTATGGTATCGATTTTTGAAAATATAAAATCGGTATATACTGGTTCGATTCTAAAATTTTTCTAAAAGCAGACCGAACCGAACTAAACCGGATACACTCCTAAGAATACCCATCAACGTAAGATCAAGGTTTACAGTAATACTAATACCCACTATATTGGTTCCTTATAGCAAAGGTGTTCACATCTAAAAGCCACGAGAAACCTATCTCAAGTTTTTCAACTCCAACTTCATTCCCAACATAGCAAAGCAATCTTGAGTTGATATGCAACTTAATATGCAGAACACAGCATATCTCCAAATTCTTGATAAAATTAAATGAGAAAATGCATAAATATGTTGTACATTAATGTCATAGTACTCAAAATGTTCAGAAAGCCAATACTTCTTGGAGTGAAACTCTCATCACGTGATTATGTAAAATGTATGGTGTTACATATCTTCACGAATGATATATTACAAGAAAACTAATTGATCTTAGTTATCACCGTTAGATTGCAATCTGAGAATATCACAAGAACTACAATTTGAAAATTATCCTCAGAAGTCAGTTGTCCAACATAAAGTAAATGGAAAACAGACCTCTCAGTCTACTCAAACATCCACAAAAACCAAAGCCCCACCTCCACAATCTGATTCTCCACTACCAGATTAAAAAACCACTCAGGAAACCGGGAGTACTACGAATGATCGTGTTGTATTTACAAATTTGGAAAGGCACTGTTCCCATGCCAACGCCAAGAATGATCAAAAAACTGAGGACCTTACCAAACTATCATCTAATCTGGTCTTTGCCAAGCAGGAGAACAACCACCTCAAATATGAGAGAAATGACCTACAACGCTGTCTGGAGCAGGCTGATAGTCCTATTCAATCATTGGAAGTTGACCTTGATTCTCTTCGCGAGGAGTCGTCCAGCCTCTGGTCCGAACTCCTTCGTGTTGAGAGCCTCCACTCCCGTGACAGCTTTGCATTGCGTGCGGCTGAGATGAAGAGGGCCACCATTCGGGCATAGGTTTTGCACCTTAAGGGGGCATTGGACTCCACTGAACGCTCTCGAGCTAATGCTGAAAAGAAGCTCAAGGAGGCGACTGTTGCTTTGGCTTCCTCTGAAAAGGAGCTCAGGAAGGTGGTGAAGGAGTTGGCTCGGAGGAAAGAGACGTTTTGGAAGGAGCGCCATGAGAAAGACACCAAGATCATCGAGCTACAAGGTGACTTGGACCAAGAGAAGGCTGCTTTCGCCAAGTACAAGAAGGAGCACACCGTGGTTGACGCCCCCCAAGATAAGAATCTGAAATTTTGAGAGGATGTCTCGGGAGGTAAACGAGTCAAGGGAGGCATGAGGAAGGTTAGATGCAGAGCTAACTGCTGCGAACAACAAGATTGTTCGACTGCATCCCCAACTTTCTACCGCCCGAACTTTCCGTGACAAGGCCTTTGGCTATGGGTATGGCGCATGGTTAGTGAGTTTGAAGATGCACTTATTGGCCAACCCTCAAACCGACCTACGAAGTTTGAACTTAGAAGACTTTAAGCCTAATGATGCCGCCTGCTAATATGCAGATTCAATGGGTCAGGATGTGATGCCACACGCCTTTCCTAGTCCCCAACCTTAAGGATAGAAAATTTGTTTTTGCTTGTAATGATTGTTGGGCCCCTATTTTGGGCTTTTGTGAATCTTGCGAATCTTGTTTGTTTGTAAACTTTTTTGGACTTTGGTTTTTATGGTTCTGCTACTTTTTGCCTGGGGCCCATTTGTTGATTTTGGTTGGCCATTGGGCAGGTGGCTTACTTACACTGCCTTGTCTTTTTTTTTTTGTGCTCTTGTTTTCCCTTTTGGCGGTATACCTTTTTAGAGGGTCGTGTGGTCTTTCTAACCTCCACGCCCATCTGTTTATGCCGCAGCTGCATCTCGACTCTTGGTGGCTGACTTTAGAGAGGGCATGTGGTCTTTGCGACCTCCATGCCCGTTCGCTTGGAAATGGTCGTGTGATCTTTGTGACTTGCATGCACATTCGCTTGGAGAAGGCCGTGTGGTCTTTGTGACCTCCACGCCCGTTCACTTGGAGAGGGTCGTGTAGTCTTTGTGACTCCACGTCCGTTCATTTAGAGAGGGCCGTGTAGTCTTTGCGACCTTCACGCCCATTCTTTTGGAGTCGTAATTTGTCTGTTGGGTTCCCTATTCAAACAAATGCGTCCCAAAAGAGAATGTCAGCAGAACTTCCATTGTCGACCAAGACTCGTCTGGTCATGTTGTTGGCTATCTATAGTGTAACAACCAAGGCATCGTCATGAGGGTACATAACCCTTTTGCAATCCTCGTCTCCAAATGAGATGGTCGGGGTGATTTTCGCCCTAGGGTACTTTTGCGGCTGATCTGTCATGTATATCTCATGATATCTTGCTCTTCGTGCATGGGCCTTTCTACTACTAGATGCAGTGGCGCCGCCGCCAGCAAATCCGCCTACTATAGTGCAGATTTCCCCGAAGGGGGCCAGTGCATGGTCTCCCCTGGGTTGCGGTGAATTCTTTCTTCTCAGCTCCTCCTGTTTCTAGCTCTTAGGGCTTCTGCCTTGTCTTTCCCGATTTCCCTCCCTCTGTGGCTTCATGTAATCAACCAGCATTCTTTCCAACTCCCTACTCCCAATCATTTTCTCAATCTGCCTTTTCTGGGTGATGCAATCTTCGGTCCAATGGGTGTGGCTTTGGTGGTAGGTGCAATGGCGTTTTCCTTTGTCAAGAATGAATTCTTCCTTTCTCGGGTTTCTACCATTTTCCTATATATTGCGGTTGTTATGCATAAGGCGGCGCCCATGATCTTGGGGGCTGGTATACCAGTCTTGTTTGTCATTTGGGTGACTTTGCCCGTTTGGTTCCTTAGAGTTACTCTGGTTTCTATTTTTCGCCTTTGTCTCCTGCTTTCGTGGTTCTATCATAGCTTGTAGAGTATCCTCTGCATTGACAAAGTCATCTGCTCGATCCAAACTCTTTTAGGGTGGATGGAGTTCGTCTAGCTAGTTCAACCATGAAGGGGCTTCGAGGCCAAACTCCTCCTAATAGTGCAACTAAGGTGATTTTCTCATCTTGATCCTCAGTGGTGAGTTTCTCCTCATTGAAGCGTGTTAGGTAATTCTTCAAATTCTCCCCCTCATTCTATTTTACAGTTAACAGATAGGTCGCCAGTTTGCCACGTCTTCTGCTAGCCATAAACTATGTAAGAAATTGTATAACAAGCTCCTCAAAGCTGTCGATTGATCTGGGGCGAAGGGTCCCGAACCATCCCTGTGCTATATTTCCTTCAGAGTTAATGGGAAGGCACGGCAATCCACCTCTCCTGGGAAGCCATGGAGAGTCATGTGTGCTTTAAAATTCTTGAAGTGATTAATGGGATATTTAGACCCATCGTACAGGTCGATCTGTGGCACTTTGAATTTAGTCGTTAGGGGGACCGCCATGACCTCCTCGTTGTAAGGGAGGTTCGTGCATGTGAGGAGTTGTTCCATGGAAGAAAAGCCATCCATCCTTTTAGCCATCTCCTCTTATTTGTCTACTAAACTGCGTAGTTCATAATGCATCTTTTTCTTCTCAAATTTTTCATTATTAACTCCTCCTGCACTGTGTGCATCCCCTTTAGGTTGTCCGTTCTGGGTAGGGGGATTATCCCTTTGCCGTTTCAATTCCTCATTCTCTTTCTGCAGTTGTTCGACAACCGCCATCACTTGTTTAAGCTTTTCCTCTATTTTCGCTAACCTTCCTTCTGCCTCTGTCATGCTCAGTCCCAGATCTCAGTCAACTTGTGATCTCGTGACGGTTGGCATGTGAAAATCATGCTGAAGTCTATATATATCTCACAGACGGCACCACTGTTAAGGACGTGATTTACACCACCAATCACACAAGGGACACTTGTTGCAATAAAGGGGCAGCGTTGGTTGCTTGTGTAAACTCCGATACTTAAGTCAGTAGCAATTTGAGAATAAGTATATAAAAGATGAAGATAAAAATGATGTTACCTTTACCGAGTTATTTATAGCAGAATGTGGCAAGATAACCATCAACTCTAATCACCAGTTTTCTGTGCTTATTCTTTGTGATCCCTTATTTAAATGGGGAAGATATCTTCTGTTTTGTAGGAGTTATCTCACGCAGAATATTCGTGCTCAGCCCTGGGTCTTATCCCCTGTTTTTCGAGGTTATCTCTCCGTTATTATAGTTATGAGTCCTCTACCTATAGGGCTTTTAGCCTTAAGCTATTCGCAAGTCTTTCTAGGCTTGACCTTAGGGATGGGCTTGGCCTTAGAGATGGGCTTGGGCCAGGGATCTAAATGTCCCCTCCAAGCTTATTAATCAATCTTGCTCCATGAAATGCAATAAAACACTATTTTCGTTCATGCTTTTATTATTAAAGAACACGAGCCTGTAACTTGCACAATTCGCGGAATGCGAGGCCTGCAAGATTTTATAGAATTATATTTCTTTCAATAATAGTTTATACATAGCCATTATTAAAGTTAATACAAATTAATAATTATAACAAATGTTCAACATATAAATACATTACATATAGAAACTTGGTAACTTGCATACAATTTGCAACATATACCTTTGGGAAAACTGGATAATACTCTTATCTTCCTGTTTAAATTTGACTAAAATTGAAATTAGAATTGAATAATTATAATTTGACTGAATACAATTTGCCACATATACTTTTGGTTTGTTTAATTTGGGTCAAAATAGTATATACAAATCTAATGCTATGTTTGTTTGTCGAGAATATCGAACGAGAATACTCTTTAGTTAATTATCGTTGTTTGATCTTGGTCAATTTTTTTTTCTTTTTAGAAGTTTTCTTGTATGATGCTTGTTAGATTTGGTCCTGTACTTGGATTTTCTTATCATGGTGTTCATATTAGGCTAAAAACTATCAAACTCTGATCTGATTATCAATTTCCAACTAAATAAACAGTTTTATCTATATGACATGTCTGATGTGAGTACTAAAACTTTCTTAACCTTCAACACCGTGATAAATAAAGTTATTTCTTTTTTGCTCTGCTCTTTATAAATCTATCAGCAATCAAACATAAACAGAGAATCTTCTTCTTTAGTTTCAATCTTTTGTATATTTCCTCAATTTTCTTTTCTGGGTTTTTGCTGGATGAACCACTTGTATATTATATCGTTCTATTAAGTCTTTATATTGGGTATATTTCAGTCCATGGTATTGAGTATGCATTTGGAGCTCATGAGTATCCATCAACTGGAATTTTTGAAGGAGAACCAAAAAAATGAATTGTACAAAAGAGTGTCATATAAAAAGATTGTGAGTTTATAAAGTTGAGTATCTCGGGGTGGGTTCTCCGACTTTTTTGAGTTCTTATCCACACCTCATCAGTTTCAACTTTCACATCTCCACCCCCCCCCCCCCAAACATTAATTCCCATTTTGCTTCTCTCTTTCCAAGTACTACTTCTGCCTTAAAGGGTAATTTTTATTTTTTTGGAAATGAGTAATTATATATAAAACAAATCAACTGATCTTGGGTACGTAAGAGCTAGGGTTATATGATCAGTTTATAATATTGATCGTCTGCATGTATTACTCTAAATAATTAATATTGTGTCATATAAAAAAATATGGTACACATGAGTATCCATCAATATATCTCCTTAATGAGTATGCACTTAGAGACAAGTATGATTTTAGAGCATAATGTTGCTATAGCTTATACAAATTTTTAATTAAACACTATTTTCTCTGCCTATCACTACAAGGGATCTGTCTTTTCCAAGTGATTATTTTCGCTGGGAAAAGTCCCTAAATCGCTGCTATTGACTTTTTTCAACGATTTATAAATCGCTGCATGTTCGCCTGTATTAAAACTCTACTTTTGATCTACCCCAACGAAAGCCAAAAATCGCTGCAAAATGTTATTTTTTTTTACGATTTTTTTCGCAGCAAATTCCAAATAAAACGCTGCAAATACCCATTCGATTTGCCTATTAAATCGCTGAGAAACTTTTTTGCGGCGAATTATAGTCGTCGCAAAAAAAATAAATTGCCGCTAATGCTGAGATCTATTCCAACGACTTGATAAAAACGTTGGGGGAAACTATTTGCGGGGAATATTATTCGCCGCAAATATTAAAAAATGCCGATAAAAAGTTTTTCCAGTAAGTTACAATCACAAGAAATAAGCTTAATATACAAAAAAAAAAAATTTATTTCTGGCGAATTTTAATCGTCGAAAAAAGATATTTCACAAAATAAAATAAAAAAAATCCACTAAACTTATCCTGATAAACTATAGGAGTAATTGATCAGATTAAGATCAAGTCTTGCACAATAGCTAGCAGCAGTCAATATACACATATAAATTAAACTCATTATCCATTTAACTCAATACAAAACAAACTCATGTAATCACATAGCTTCACAAATCCCAAACTGATACGATAACCATGCTTTTCATAATTTCCCAACCTAAACAATCCCAACACTACACCAACTACAAACATACTCAAAATAAGGTCCAATTAAAACTCCACACAGAACAATCAACACAAATCTCATATTTCACAATCTTTATACTTCACCTCCAACTCCATTACAATTAAAACCACACATCACTTCTTCTAAGTCTACCATAATCAACGTAGTGAATATTTACAAATATGTCCAAATATGCAAACATAATGCCATTCAATCACATAAACATAATTTTCCTTGAGATAAGGAGACGGGTTTATACCATAATTTGAAGGCTGAGTTGTGGCAGTGTTAGGGCGGTGCTAGATGCGGAGGAGAGGCTCTCAATGATCAGAGGTGGGCTGATTTGAGGTGGGCTAGTGAGAGTTACTGTATGAAACAATGCCGTGTCAGCAAGATGATGCTCCAATTTCTTCCATTGTTTTTAAATGTCATAATTCATTAGTATCTTGCAGGGTTTTTGTATATAGGATCCTAAGTAGGAAAGATTAAAAAGAGAAGATCTTTTCAATATTAAAAAGAGTAGAAATAAGTATCAATATTCAATAAGCCTAGTTAAGGAAGAAAAGAGAGTACCCAAAACCAAAAGAATGAAGCCAATTCAAATGCATTCTGCAAAGAGTTAAAACAAAGAACATGCAAATCAGTTTTGCTTTCCCGATTGAAAGTCGGTCCATAGAAATTTAAGAAAGAACAAGAAAACAGATTTGCAACTATCTGCAGATGTTTCATGCTTTTTCCAACCTGGAACAGAATTAAATGGATCAAGGACAACAATAAATACATGGGTTCTTAAACCAAAAAAGATCATCTTGAGGCCTTAGCTTTGCTCCTGTGAAGAATCCAGTTATACCTGTCTTCTCTAATGCCAATGTTGCAATAACATGCTGCAGCTTTGTGCCCACCAGAAGAACAAGCTGCACACAAACATGTAAAACCAGATGACAAAACATTTACATGAGGGGAACTCAGAACTATGTAATGTTGACTTTTCATGCTTTTTTTTCATTTGGGACTACACATCTATTATACCACCTTAGAATGTACACACGTATTCAATCAGCCTAGAAGTAACTGTGAAAGCTACTATTCAAGCTAATTATGCAACCCTTGACATGCAACGTACAAGTAATGCACAGCCAGCAGCAGCTGGTACGAAACCTGCTCAAGCAATACCTGCATTACAATATGCAGGACACACGGCATGCGGCATGCATCATGCAGCAAGTAGTGTGCAGCCAGCACAATATGAAGACTCTGTCCATAATACTCTGCAACACCCAATAGCCTCCAACCATCTACTTTATCCGTAGCAAGTTTTGTCTTTATTAGCTGTAATATTTTCACTTGTTGAAAAAAATGTTTCTATATATTAATTCTCCACACTTCTACAATGAGGCAATGCTTCTGTATTTATACTAGTGCTTGATACAAGAGGAATATTATTTACAGTAAAAATATTACAGCTAATAAAGACAAAATTTGCTACGGATAAAGTAGATGGTTGGAGGCTATTGGGTGATGCGGAGTATTATGGACAGAGTCTTCATATTGTGCTGGCTGCGCACTACTTGCTGCATGCCGCATGCCGTGTGTCCTGCATATTGTAATGCAGGTATTGCTTGAGCAGGTTTCGTACCAGCTGCTGCTGGCTGTGCATTACTTGTACGTTGCATGTCAAGGGTTGCATAATTAGCTTGAACAGACCCCCTCAAGTCAAGCGGCAGTGAAGACAAGCACAGACTTGAACACAATTGTTGAAACCTTGAAGCAAACAAAGGTTTTGTGAGGGGATCTGCCAACTGATCCTTTCCGAAGATAAAAGCAACCTGTAAAGATTTGTTAAGGACTCTATCCCTCACAAAATGAAAATCAATTTCAACATGCTTTGTTCTAGCATGGAAAACAGGATTAGATGATAAATATGTAGCTCCCAAGTTGTCACAGTACAGTACTGGTGCAGTGGTTAGATTGATGCCAAGATCTCGACACAAGTGTTGAACCCAGATGATTTCTGCAGTGGCGTTGGCTACTGATTTGAACTCAGCCTTGGTGGATGACCTTGCTATGGTTTGCTACTTCTTTGAGGACCATGAGATCAGATTGCAACCAGAGAAAACACAGTATGCACTTGTTGATCTTCTGTCATCTGGGTACCCAGCCCAATCCGAATCCGAAAAGGCAGTGATATTCATTGAGGAAGAACGAGAAAAATTTAAACCAAGTTGTGAGGTGTTCTTTAGACACCTAAGTATCCTCTTTACTGCTTGCCAGTGAGGGACTCTTGGAGAGTGCATATACTGGCAGATTTTGCTTACTAAAAAGGCGAAGTCTGGCCTTGTGAATGACAAATATTGTAAAGACCCTACTGTACTTTGATAGAGAGATGCATCTTCAAATAAATTTCCTGAATGCATGCTGAGCTTTGTGGAAGTAGCCATTGGGGTCTTTACAGGTTTTGCTAGTGTCATATTGGTCTTGTCCAACAAGTCAGCAATGTATTTCTGTTGTGTGAGTAAAATTGAGCCATCTAAGTTGTGTTTTGCTTCAATTCCTAAAAAGTAATGAAGCTTGCCGAGGTCTGTTATTGGAAAATCTAACCGCAAGGCATGGATGAGATCATTAATGAGCTGCATGTTGGAACCTGTAACAAGAAGATCATCTACATAGACCAGCACATAGAGGCATGCAGAACCATTGATTCGAACAAATAAGGAGGTATCAGCAGATGAAATATTAAAACCAAGATCAGTAAGTTTCTGACTCAACCGAGAATACCAAGCTCTTGGTGACTGTTTCAGTCCATAGATTGCTTTTCGTAGCTTGCAAACATGATGAGGGAATTGTGGATGTGAGAAACCAGGTGGTGGATTCATGTATACTGTTTCAGATAAAGGTCCATGAAGGAAAGCGTTTTGGACATCATATTGTTGAATAGGCCATCCATTTGTCACGGCAAAGGCTAAAACAAGTCTAATTGTAGTTGCTTTAACCACAGGACTAAATGTTTGATCATAATCCAAACCACATTGTTGAAGAAATCCTTTTGCCACTAAACGTGCCTTACGTATTTCAATAGTGCCATTTGCAAGTTGTTTCGTACGAAAGACCCATTTGCATGACACTATATTTTTAGCTTCATTGGCTGGTACAAGTGACCAGGTATCATTTGCTAGGAGTGCATTAAACTCCTTTGACATGGCTTCTCTCCATTCCTTATATTGCTTTGCAGTCGAAAAACAAGTGGGGGTTTCTGGGATAGGTGAATTGATTAATGCATGAGCTTGGGGAGGTGGCCATCTAATGGTGCCATTGGTGAACTGACGTGGGCGGGACGAAGCAGTTCTTAAGCGAGTTACTATGGAATGTACTGACTGATCATGAACTGGTGCAGGTGGTTATGATGGAAGCTATGGGGAAGAAAATTTTGGCATTGGTCCTAAGATGCTTTGAGTTTGTTGAGTGGAATTTAGAGGAGAGGTGAAAATGGGAAGAACAGCCTTTGAAGGCTCAGGAAGTATTTTTGTGGTGGAACTAGAGGAGTTTTGAAAAGGGAAGTGACCTTCATTATGTTTAATATCTTTAGAGATGTAAATTCTTTTTGAGGGAATATGAAAACATATTGAACCTTGGTGAGCAAGGCTTAGTCCCAGATACACACACTCCATGGCCCTATAATCAAATTTGTGTTTGTTATAAGGTCTGGTCAAAGGCCAACAAGCCGATCCAGAGACAAAGAGAGCTTTGTAGTCTAGGTCGGTCCTTTTTATGAAGAATGGAAAAAGGTGAGGCTTGTTTGAGGGAAGTGGATGACAACATGTTGAAAAGCATAGGGCCAAAATGCTAAAGGAATAGATGCATGTGCAAGTAATGCAAGACCAGAGTCTACAATATGCCTATGTTTTCTTTCCACAATGTCGTTTTGGGTATGAGCGTGAGGGCAGGTTACACGATGAATGATGCCTGCGGTGGAAAGAACACCAGTGAATGTTCTGAATTCCCCACCCCAGTCCGTTTGAAGTTGCTTTATTTTAGCATTAAATTGTAACTCAACATAAGACTTGAACTTTAGAAAAATAGACAAAGCCTGAGATTTGTTTTGAAAAGGAAATAACCATGTATATTTGGAATGGTCATCTACAAAGGAAATATAAAACTTAAAACCATCAGGAGAAACATGTGGTGCAGGACCCCACAAGTCACTAAAAACTAGATCAAAGGGGAATTTAGACTTAGTATTTCTAGTGTATGCTGGTACACGATGGTGCTTGGCCATAGCACAAGCATTACATAAATACATTGAAGACATTTTCTCAAAAGGTAAACCATGTTGAAGTAAAACTGTTCGAACAACTTTGAAGGAAGGGTGGCCGAGATATGAGTGCCATTGGGGGACAGAGGAGAGTGAGCTTGAATTGGCTTGAAGAGACTGAGATGATAAAGTGTAGAGACCATCACTGGTTGTCCCTTGGAGCAGTCTGTTCCCCTTGAAGCAGCCCTTTACACCAAAATGATCAGAAAAGAATTGGAAAAAGACATTATTGTCAAAACAAAATTGTTTAACTGAAAGAAGATTTTTAGTAAAGGATGGAACACAAAACAATTTTGTTAAAATAAAATGGGATGAAGAGTGTGGAAGAAGGGCTGAACCAGTATGAGAAATTGGGATGGATGATCCATCACCAACTTGGAGTTTATCTGCACCAGTGTATTCAGCAGATTGAAGATTAAGATTAGCAAGCTCGCTTGTGATATGATTTGTCACCGCCGTGTCAGGATACCAAGTGGCATCAGTAGGGTAGGAAGAGGCACTATAATGGGCTGAGGCAGGAGCTACTAAGGTGTAGGCTTGATTGAATCTGTATATGCAAGTGAGTGCTATGTGTCCTACTCTGTTGCATACTTGACATATAGGTCTTGAGTCAGTTTGAGAGGAAAGAATTAGAGGAGGGTGTACCTGTGAGACCATTAAAGGAAGAAGACCTTCTGCCTCGATTGTTTTGACAAGCTCCACGACCTCTATTGGAGTTGTTGTGGCCACGAAAGCCACGACCTCGTGTGAAAGAATTACCATGAGCAATGAAGTTGGCTTTAAGAGAGAAAACAGCTGCATTGGATGCATGATGTTGCAGCCTGGCCTTATGTGCAAGAAGGTGTGATGATAATGTTTCAGTAGATATAGGGTCAAGCCGATCAGTCGACCAAAGCATCATAGTCAGGTCCAAGACCAGCTAAGAGATATGGAACAAATTCAAATGAGGGTAATGGGCGTCCAGCTGCTGCCATTGTATTGGCTAGCAGTTTGGCACGTTGAAAGTAAACCGACATAGGGTCTGTTCCTTTCTTCAATGATGCGAGTTGCAACTGTGTTTGGATTAGTCGAGCTTGAGAAGAAGATGCATAGGTAGAGGCCAAGGATAACCATACCTCATGAGCAGATGCACAACCTATTACTTGTGCAATAATGGGTTCAGATAAAGAGGATATGAGGGCAGGCATAACAAATTGATCCTGTTGAACCCATGGTTCATACCGTGGGTTAGGTGAGCCATTGGCAAGTGTAGATGGGGGAGTTAAACAAGAACCATCAACATATTTGTATAAGCCTTGGCCTCATAAATAAGGAACAAGTTGTACCTTCCAGAGAAGGTAGTTCTCAGGGGTTAATTTTACTGAAATTATATGAGAGAAATTAGGTAAAGAAAGGGAGGGAGAAGAAGAAGGTGTATATGATGAGGAAGAGGAGCCTGTGGAACCAGACATGGTGATGAAGTAGATGGATGGACGATTAGTCCTTGGTATGCTCTGATATCATGTTGAAACAAATGTTTCTATATATTAATTCTCCACACTTCTACAATGAGGCAATGCCTCTGTATTTATACTAGTGCTTGATACAAGAGGAATATTATTTACAGTGAAAATATTACAGCTAATAAAGACAAAACTTGCTACGGATAAAATAGATGGTTGGAGGCTATTGGGTGCTGCGGAGTATTATGGACAGAGTCTTCATATTGTGCTGGCTGCGCACTACTTGCTGCATACTGCATGCCGCATGCCGTGTGTCCTGCATATTGTAATGCAGGTATTGCTTGAGCAGGTTTTGTACTAGCTGCTGCTGGCTGTGCATTACTTGTACGTTGCATGTCAACGGTTGCATAATTAGCTTGAACAGCTACAAATAAAAAATAAAAAAGAGAACTTACAGCAATAGGAATGATTGCTATCCAGCAATAGAGATTTGCACAACCACACCCATGGCATGACCTAAAACCAAATTTATACTGTAATTTGAAGCAGAGTTAGTACAGGAATTTAATACACTTAGAGACTATAGTTGATGCTAAAAAGAAAGAAGGAGAAGTATAAGTTGAAGAAAAACTCAAGAGACTAGGGGCTGCAAATTGCTATTGTAATAGCTGTTGAATTGTTGGGTTGTTTCAGATGTGCTATGATGCAGCTGCTATTTTGACACTTCTAAAGATTTATTCTTATACAAAGGGTATGCTGAGTTTACTCAATTATAAAACAGTGCCTGTATTTATTTATTTTTTGCACCCTGGTAGGAAAAGAGAGAAGAACAGAGAGGGGTTGGTGGGCACGCATGGCCAATAAGGGAATGACTAAATATCCAGAGCAACTTAGCATCAACCTAAACAGATCTGATCAACATGTATGTAACATCAACCAGTTAACTATTTGACAGTCCTAAGTCTCATACCACTAGTCCAAGAGAGTTACATTATCTAGAAAATATGACAGTGAGATTTGTTTTTTCAACACTAAAAGAACTAAGAAATGAGAATTTTCTATTGAATACATAAGTAGGAACACTAAAAAATTACCTACATTAGAACTAAAACATCCAATGGGTCATAGTCTTCACACAATGTGTGGGGAATGAAACCATAGTTATGAGGATATACTACTGATGAATACAAAATACGATCAACTTGAGCCATTGATGCAGACGGTAAGATCAATTTGATGAAAGATATCTAATCAAAGTACAAGGTAGCAAAATTCTCCCGGAATAGAAGTACAACTCAAAAACCCTTCCAAAGATCTTACAGTCCTTATTCAGCAGAAACATCCAAAAAAGTATTTGGACAATATAGCATTTTGAACCAACCCTTACTAGTTAAGTATGATTGAATGCAAAGCCGAAAGAATATACTTTCCAGACTAGCATTCGAATATAGCATTTAAGAGGACGAAATGGTCAATACTTTAATTAGTCCTGCTGGATTGGGTTGCATGGGAATGACCATCAAATTTTGTAACTGCTTTGATAATTCTTATTGGACAAGTGATATTTGCATGCGGGGAAAGAGTTAGAGATTCATAAAGAAACATAAATTAGTGCTAAGATTCTAGAATTAACTGTATGCTAGAAATCTCACTTGAACATTCTTTTAGCTGGTTACCACCCAAAAAATAAAAAAAACAAAGTTAATAAAGATATTCACACATAGGCTTGCAAGTGGAATAAACAAAAGCAGATCAATGAAACTAGGGTTCCTTGAGCAAGAGATAATTATCCATAGGACTTGTAGCCACCAATCTACATATATATACATTAAGCAAAAACATAAAGCATTACTAGACTAAAAAACCAGGATTTCCAAACTTATATCAAAAGATCTGTAGAGGATTAAAAACAATTATTTATATATGGTGCACAATTAACTATCGATTTTTGCCAAGAACCTGACTATCGATTGGCAAGTCCATTGTGCATTCACTACTAAGCTTCGTAGCAGAAAATGCTAATTAAGAGGTTCAATTCAATCAATAAACTGCTTAGATTTCCAAACCATTTGAATATAATGTTAATCTACCTCACAAACTGTAAAGATGATGGATTTCATAATGTTCCTATACAGAAAGCAAGAAACAATTATAAAGTAATTAAAGTGAAAAATAAAAAGAAGTAAGAGTTGACATGTTGTTGAAGAGTCAATTAGAATAACCTGATGAGTATTGTAAAACTATATTGTGATAAAATGAGTAGAACCAAATCTTGTCTCAACCATATGAAGAACAAACATTGCTCGTATTAGATTTACTTCATCTAGAAAAATGACCAACAAGGCCCAAAAAAAATCCCTCACTCATATAGAACCCCCTCCCCTAAAAAAAATAGTTTCTTCTCTTCTCTTCTCCCTGGGTAGCCAACCTCCTCATTCAACATCTCTCACTTAACATTCCTCCGTTGATAAGCATCAAATAAACTCAGAAAAGTACATCAATGTGATACAAATTTAACATTCACAGAAACTAAATTGAAAAGCTAGAAGAAACTCGAGCTCCTAGATTCCAAATCACATCCAACAACCACCCTTAAAAAATACCCTTTCTTCACAATCCTAAAAGAAAATAGAAACCATCCCGAAGAGCCAGAAGAAACCGATAGTACCAGAATAAAAAAATCTTTATGCAAACAGAACAAAGAAACCAATAGTACTAGAAACCCAATTTTCCAAGAAATTTAAATCTTCCTGCAAATACTTGTTGTTATTTGCACCATCCAGCTACTGTTTTAAAACTACCCTTCCAAACAAATTGCCTCTCCAAGCTCTGGTGGGTAAAATATTCGCCGATAAAAGAAAATCCAACTCAATAAAAGAATAAATTCCACATCAAAGTAGAGTGTAAATCGAAACCCATGTAAATTGAAACAAAGTGTTCATCGAAACCCATGTAAAGCAAAACACATGGCAAAATCCAAATCATAAATCAGTTTGCAAAAAATACCCAAATCGTGATTTTCTTGTGACAGATTTGTGGAGGAAATGCGCAACCTTCATTGGCGACGGGCTGGGGGAGAAGGAGGGAGTGGCCGTCGAGGTGAGGTGAGGTGGCGGTGGCGTGGTGGGGTCATTGGCGACAGGCTGTGTTGGCGGCGTGGGTTGTGCGCGGTAGAGGCTTGAGGGAAAAGAGGGATTGGGGAGAGAGGGGGGAGGTGGGGGGAGACGGGAGGGAAATGACCAAAACGCGCAGAAGAATGAAATTTTATTAGTTTTTTGTGGCAACCTAATATCGACACAATAACTAAAACATCGCCGCAAATATGTAAATTTCATTTCAGCGAATCAATAATCGTTGGTACAGCTCATTTGCAGCGACAAAAATTTGCCGCAAAAAGTTTTGTCTACAGTTTCGAAAATATTTCTAAAAGGCTATTTCTGGTGCTTCATATATCGCCGCTAACAAACATTACTTGCCCGCATGACACATATTGTGGCGACAGTTTTTGCCACAAAATATCTTTATTCTGTCAATTTTTCTATTGGATGAACTAATGCAGCTACAGTTACAAATACCTGTTGTAGCGACTATTAGTTGCCGCAAAAAACTTAACAGTGAACTCTCCTTCCACATTTTCCAAATTCATGCTAGAATTAAATGGCGAATATGAAATCGCCGCAAATAGACATTATTTCAGCGATCTAAAAATTGCTGAAAGAGGCCTATTTTCTTGTAGTGGATTATATACATATATAGATGTACAGAAAAATTGTTGTTATGAAACTATAATTTTAGGTTCAGATTGTTCTCTACTTTTTCTATCTCGTCTCTTTCTATTTAATTGTTTTATACATCAGTTTACATTTCACTATCCTGATATCTTTCCATGAAAATGCTGAAGCATATACATTATTTTTAATGTTTAAAACAGATGGAATGTAGTTTTAGTGGTAGTGTTGGTGGATCAACTCCTATTTCATTGGACATGGAGGAAAACACTAGTCATTTAGTACCTTCCTCTATGAATACCCCCACACCATCTCTCCCTCTAAAGTCAAAAAGAGCCAAGAAGACTACCAACCAATCTCATGTATGGCTACCAACCTTAGAAGAAAGATAAGACTTTTTCTTGGTGGTGAGATGGAGGGAAAAATTAAGGATTTCTATGAGAAGTAAGTCTGTATTAACCTTGACTATTTTGTGATGGATAATTTGTGAAATATTTTTGGGCTTTTTTATTAATTTGATCAACTTTGAATGAGTTCAGTAATCATATGTTTAAAAGGAAGGGCCATTTAGAAGGATGCGTAAATACTGAAAAGTGAGTTTCAGTTAGTTTTTCTTCCTAAGAAACGAGGTATCCGATTAGCCTCCATTGTTGACCTTGAGATGGTCTTTAGAATCTACTTGCATGTGAGCTGTTATAATTTCTGCAAAAACATCAATTTTCTTAAGCAAGGTACTAGGAATTTCTCTTTTTTTTTTTCTCCGTGGAGTTTTGTGTCGTTGCCAGTAGGGTGAGATAATCACTTCTAGAGTAACTACAAACAAATTGTAACTTTGTCTTGATTTCCGCATAATTACCTATTAAAACAGGCTCTTGACAAAACGAATGCTTTCATCTTAAATTCAATTTTAATTAGGATCAAAAAAGTTTTAGCTTGAAATGGACATCAAGTTTACTACATGTCCCTGTCTAGTTGGCGTGCAAATAGGGGCATTTGTACTCCATCACCAGAGGAGATTGGCCCTCCAACATACAATCAAGCACTCTGTGGTCACTTCTGTGCTTGACGTTTGTATTTTTATTTTCTTATCTTCTTGGTTAGGGCCTCAGATGGTACAAAAAAGTATAGGAGTCGCAAACTCGCAATAGTCTGAAAGGATAAATACTGCACGGATTCGAATATTTATTTTGCTCTTAAACATAATCTTGTAGATCTCTCGATTTGGTATCATTCTTGTATTTAAATTTGGGTTGTGGATATGCAGGAGGAACACACAAAAATCCAAGCAAACAGAGAGGGTGAGATTTGATGAATATGGTGAGATTTCATGAATAGAAGGAAACCTTCATATTTCATGTAGAATTTTCTATTATCTTTGTTGATTGTCTCCTCAAATAACTGTAGAATAATCAGTCATCTTTTCTGCTTGGTTGCGTTTGTCTATTGATATAGACCCAAGAACTAAAGCTATAAGACAGTAATTATTGTAGGAGTTTTGCTATATACAAGCAAATTTGCGTACCAATCTGCGTACTAATGTTGTTGCCTTCATATTCTAAATTCAAATTAGCACTGTTTTCAATAAACTCTACTTTCTGACCAATAATATTGAGTGTGTGCGCGTATTAGTGCACAAAATCGCTTACAACTAGATTTTTCCTTATTGTAGTGTCTTTGTGAGGTTTTGTTTCAAGTTTTCTTTTCTTGTTCTTTTTTACTTGTTTCTAATCATTATAGTTTTCATTTTTCTGTTGTAATTGCTGCTGTTGGCAACTTATGGAGACTCAGTGCAACAGAAAATTTCCCAAAATGGTCATCCCCAGATCAAGGTGAAAGAAATCAATTCCCCCCTAATTCCAGATTCAAATAAGGGCGTAATGAAGGTTACGCATACCTCGGACCCTTCGAGGCGTTCCGCAAATTTCAAACGCAGGATCCTCCTTTCACGGAAGACTTGCCTCGTTTGGATGCCCCGAATTTCTATTACACTCTTGAAGATGTTCTGTTTGAGGAGGCCAACAAAAAAGAGGGCTTGACATGGTCCGTTCACAGACCCAACTCCATATTTGGATTCTCGCCGTATAGCTTGGCAAACATCATCGGCATGTTACCGCTATATGCAATCACGAGCGGCTTCCCTTGAAATTCCCCGGCACGAAAGTGGGGTGGGACGGTTTCTGGGTGTCTTCCGACGCCGATCTTATTGCTGAGCAGCAAATATGGGCGTCAGTGGATCCGTATGCGAGGAACGAAGCATTTAACTGCAACAATGGGGACATGTTCCGGTGGAAACACTTATGGAAAGTGTTGGCTGAGCAATTTGGGATTGATGATTATGGGGTGGACGAGGGTGAGAAAGTAAGCTTGGTGGAGATGATGAAAGACAAGGATGCTGTCTGGGAGGTGATTATAAGGGAAAATCAACTGCGATCTAGAAAGTTAGAGGAAGTTGGGATGTGGGTTTTGGTGGACCTCTTGTTGGGAGGGGAATCTCCAGTTGATTGTATGAACAAGAGCAAGGACCATGGATTCTTGGGGTTCAAGAACTCCAAGAACTCCTTCATTTCCTGGACCATGAAAAGCTACAAGATTGTGCCTTGAGATCAAGTGAAGTGAAGTGAAGTGAATTGGCCAATGTTTCTGGAGTTCTCTGTTTCATCTTTGTTGTGAATTGAATGTTATGCTGCTCATCTATCTATTTAAACATATAAAAGCCATGTTCAAATGTTCGGCTTTTATTCCATAGTTGTCAATTATGCATTAAATATCTGAAAAAGTCTACATGCAATTGCGCTGCGTCACCGCCGCGGCATTGGCACCCACGTGGCAAAATGATAATGGCGTCGTTTTGAACAACAATTATAAATGGTTCAGTCCCTTTCTGAAATCCCCTTCCCTTCCAGGTTCTCCCCCTTGTTTTCTTCTTTCGCATTTCCCTCCCTTTCCTTCTGCGAAACCCACCTGCACATCCAGACCTTCACCCCTTCGATTCGGCGCCCATAAAACCACCATTCTTCTTCCTCAAGCACCTATTTCACCGTTCGTCTTCCTCAATCACAGTAACCAGGTTCCACTGTTCGTCTTCCTCAAGCACGGCGACCAGGTTCCACAAAAACGCTCGAGCGTAGTCCATTATTCCTAAGCTCGGTGCTGCCCATCCCGTGTTCCTCCACTAAGGTAAGTCTATCATCTTCACTAATTCCTCTTCCATTTTGCACATTGTTAGAAATTAGGGATTAGTATTGATTTTGTTCTAGTTTTTTGTTGAAGTTCATCAACTGGTTTGTTAAGTTTTTATTTTCCAAAAATTGGTGTACTTCTCAGTCTTTAAGATCTATTTAAGTTGGGAATTCAGAGGTTTCCTTTGTATTGACCAGAAACGTTTGGTTTGGGACTGAATCTCTTTTTAATGTTTCATCGGCCATTTCCCTATAGAATTTTGAGTTTACTTAGGTTAATACATACATCGAGATGGATGTTTTTAATTTCTTTATAGAAAAGAGGGTTTTTTTATTTCAAGTTTTTCCATATTTATACATTTTTTAGAAACATTTTCTGCGTTGTTCATCATTAAATTTGTTGGCTGTAGCCGATACCAGGTTCCATTGATAGCCACGTACGAGTTGCATGTGGATTACTTGAGCAAGTAGATGGTGAAATGTTAAAAAAAAAAAAAAAACTTTTTTGTAAATGTGTAATTTCTCGGGTTTTGAATGTAATTGTGAAAATCTACTCTCTGTGGATTATGTCTCTACCACATGGGTTTGTGTTAGTTTTCCTATTTTGCTCACATGTCAATTTGTTCCACGTTTTTGCCTTTGAAACGTGGGGAAGTTTGGGTATTTCGGTTTAAAAAAATTTTTCGGTCATTGTAAATTTTGGGACTGAAATTTATGTTCTTGCATGTGTATATTGTCCTTGTACACGGGCTACAAGCTGACCTGGTTTCATTGATTAGTTAGAACTTTGTTAGAGTGAGACAGAGTTTTGCAAGGAATGTGGCTTTAGAAGACCATAATCTACTACAAAATTATCTTTGACAAAGTTTTGTTTTTATGAATATGAAATAATCTTCTTTATTAATTTACCTCAATGTCTAATTTGCTTTATTATGCCTACAAACAAACACCATGCGACGTGTACGACGCCGGCCAACTCCTTCTGCTCCCGCCCAATCAATGTTCCATAATGCTTGGGCCCAAAACTATACACTGAGAATTTTTCCAAGCGCACGGTCATTATTGAGCGTGAGGTCAATCTAGGTGAGTTTCGAGAGACTATACAGCCACATATCTTTGAGTCTCACCAATTGGTATCATTAACCACTGGTCTCCCCCCTCCGTCTGTGACTTGGTCCTGGAGTTTTACTCCAACATTCATGCCATGTCACCCAATGGTTCCTTTGACGTCACTCTCCAGAACATCTAAATCCGAGTCAGTCCGGGCATGTTAGCTGATTTGCTTAACGCCCCTCATGTTACCGAGGCCCCATATCAGTATGCCAGCACCTCTGGTCCTAACAACCCTGCTATCTACGCCCGCTTGTGTGGATATGAGAAGGATTGGGATGGTCGGACACCCATTCCTACCATAAACTTCTCCCCTGACTATCTCCTTCTTAGTAGGGTCTTCCTTACTAACCTTTACCCAACTAACCATTATAGTGGTATTGACCATGATAAAGCCACCTTGCTTTATGCACTGATCAATGACGTTCTCATCGATCTGGGAAGTCATCTTTGCAAAGTCATCTTAGAGGCTCATCAATCTAACAAAATATGGACATGAGTTCATCAATGGTAGAGCGTAGGTGTTCTCCATGTCCTCTGGAGAAACCAAAGATGGAGAAACCAAGTTCGAGAGGTACACTCGACTCTCACTCGAGCTTAGCTCAAGCTAAACAGAGTTTTAGCTCGAGCCAAGATCGAGCGTAGGTGTTCTCCATGTCCTCTGGAGGAGCTGAAGATGGAGAAACCAAGCCCGAGAGGTACGCTCGACTCTGGCTCGAGCTAAGATCGAGCGTACCTGGTATCTCAGAACGAAACTCCTCCATGCTAAAAAAAGACTCAATCAATTACACAAAAAAGTCTCATAAGCATTCCCATTTGCAGCGAATAACAACCATAATTCTATATACACCATAATACAGGTCATATACATTGCCTTACATACCAAAACTGTTTTGATACATCAGAATACAGGGCATATCTATTAGCCAAGAAACCAAGACAGGGCATATACATAGCCAAGAAACCAAGACAAAAACCAAGACCATGCAGACTCAGAGCTCATTCAGCTTATGTCTCAGGAACCACTTTTCATTGTCTTGTCCTTCAATATATGAGCTTCATTAATAACATCTTCTTAAAAGTCCTTCTGAAACGACATATACTGTACCATCAGAAATTAATTCCTTAAACATTATCTTGCTATGGCTGTGATCCATCCAACCCAAATTGCATCTGTAAAGAACATTAATTCATATATTAATCTGACGTCGACATAGGTCATTAAAAAACCGTAAGTTGGTTTGGATCCACTTACGCTTTCTTGATTTTGAAGTTTCCTAGGGCTGGGTTCCACTAATGTCAGCAGCTGGTATGCTTTAGGTAATATCCTAATAATAAAATACTTGTAAAAAATACAGCAAAAAAGGATAACTCAAATATAAATATATACTTATAAATATTATTTTGGAGACGTCCAAATCTGCAGGGCCAAATAGCCTCCTGCAACTGTCACAACTGGTGTATCTTCTCCATTTCGCTAATAAAATAGTAACCAATTTTTTAGATACCATTTAAAAACTTATTATAAAGAAGGTCATATTACAATAACCGCACCTGTTTGCGTTTTTCCTTTACCTTTGCTTTTTTCGTCTTCTCCTTAACTTTCAGCAGGTCTTTCTCCATCCTGAATGCTCTCCTCAACGATGGAGGTCTGCCTTTCCCTCGCACAATACGTGGACTGAGTACTTGGGTTGAACTACCAATTTTGAGTTATCGATGGGGGTTCTTGGTCCGCATTATAAAGGTCAATCATTGCATGCAACTTAGTTGTTGCATCCTCAGTATACTTTTTCGAAGCCGCTACACAAGTAATCATTTTATAACAGATATTCAACAAACTTGAATATCTATTAGCATCTTCCCGCTGATCCCATGCGTCATATCTGCTGTGGATTAATGTATATCTTCTTTTAATATCCTTCCTCCATCGATCCAAGATGTACCTATCTGGCATTGTCTTAATCCCATTACATTTGAAGACGGCGAAGATGTGCCGGCACACTATCCCTCTCATTTCAAATAAACCACAAGAACACTTGGCGACTACATCTCCCTCACTAAAATCTACTGAATGTGTAACCAACTTAGTGAAATCTTCAACACGGACTTCATCCTCTACCAAATAGGTTTTTAATGCACCTTTCGCCTTAAGTAAAACTGGGTCCAAGTAGATAATGCCGGTAAGCTGGTGCTGAACTTCCCTGAATTTAGCATTTGTGTACAAATCTTGATATCTCTTTTCAATTAGAGATCTAGAGAAGCAAGGAATTGTGACATTAAATGAGTGGAAGTCAGCGCAATTTTCGTTCACGATTTTTTTTTCAAGGCATTATCATACTGATCGACAAACTCTTTCAAGTTTGTCTTAGCATGAACATAACCATCGAAAAAGGCATTCATGGACTCGCTCCGCTGTGTTGTACTCATTCCAGTCCAAAAAACCTCTTTCAAGAAGGCCGGTACCCAATACGCACGCTCAATGTATAAACTCTGCAACCAGACATTCTCATGCAACTTGTACGTGCTGATCAACTGATCCAAACATTTTTCAAACTCTTCCGGCATTTGGGTGTCATACACACATTTCATCAGTGCAGTTTTCATTCCACTTTTGTAGGAACTATAGCAGCCAAGCTTTTCAGAGACTTTCTTTAGAATATGCCATAAGCAAAATCTATGTCGGCTTTCTGGGAAAACAATTGCAATTGCATTTTTCATAGCTCTATCTTGGTCGATGATAATAGCCTTCGGCGCTATACCATCCATACACTGCAACCAGGTTTGGAATAACCACACGAAAGTCTCAATATCCTCAGAGGAAATCAAGCCAGCTCTCAACAAAATTGACTGCCCATGGTAGTTTACACCAACAAATGGCGCAAAGGGCATCCCATATCGGTTCGTCAAGTATATGGTATCAAAGGTTACCACATCCCCAAAATATTGGTAGGCTGCTCTACTACGGGGGTCTGCCCAGAATACATTCTTCAACCTCCCGTCATCATCCAAGTCTATTAGTGCAAAAAATCCCGGGTTTCTATACTACATCCTCAAAAAGTAGTCTCGAAGCACTCGAGCACCACCTGCGCTCAATCGTAGATGTCGTGCCTTGTCAATATAGTTACGACAATCATTTTCCAAAAATGGGAGGTTCTCAAAACCCCCAGCACCAACAACAAGAGAGCCGAAACTCTTATTCATTCGGATGTCAGCCAAATCATTAGTATCCAGGACTCTTTTAACTGATTCACTGACTTCTCTATTACATCGAAAGAAGCGAGATTTCTTTAGACTGAGGCCGTGATTGTGGATATTGTGAACTGTAGTCAATCGAAACTTTTCATCAGCAGCATTTAAGGCATTAATTTTTGCCTTGCATTCAGTCTTTCTTGTCGGACGTGGGTTAGCTACATTTAAAATCCTATTCCGGGCCTTCCCACCACGGGCACAGGCAAGGGTGACATATCTAACGGTCTCATCCTCTCCCCTCTCAGTCCTTTTTGTCATCACCCCAAACCCGCATTTCTTACTATATTCCTTATAATAATTCATTAAATCTTCTAGGGAATTAAACTCCATCCCCGGCTTTGGCTCATCATCACCATCCATTTGCACTTTCTCAGATGTTCCGGCACTACCAGATTCAGTTTTTTGTAAATCTGGTCTATCAGGATTAAGATCTTCAACTCTAGAAGATGTAGCTGGTGATTCAGTTTCTCCAACACCAGGTCTATTATCCTCCGTACTAAGAAATCTACTTGTAACGGAGGTATTGCTGAGAGACAACTAGCCTTCCATGCCATGTTGAGATGGGTAACTAGCATTCTGACAAAAAGAAAAAAAAATGCAATTAAACTCTTTAAAAAAAACCAACTTATTAAAATTAAACGGAAAACATGACATCACCACCTGTAGGTAGCTTGGATATTGGTTGACAGCGGGAAATGGTAGAAAACCCGGTGACCACGCAGGCAATGGTCTATAGTAACCATGCATTGGGATGTTTGGAGAAGTTGATGATATGTTCTGACATGTTATTGGATAAATTATTGATGTGTTGAGAAAATAAATATAAACTAATCTTGAATCTAATGTTATTGATATATTAAATAAAATAACATACCGCGGATGGTTATTGATATATAAACTAACCATGCATTGAGCTAAATGGTCTTAGAATAGATGGATGTTCATTTCCTTTTTTCATGCTAAGAGGGAGACAAATGCATCTTGTCAATAGCAATATTGTATAACTAAAACCACATTAAAATCTAAGGACTTGGGGTACAATGGGTCTCATTTAATATAAATTTTTAATATCTATTTCAGTCATGAGCATGTGGCAATGCAAATATGGTTGCCAAATGGGGGGCCAAATAGCAATATTACCCAAATCATAATATTCTTCCCTGTTTGCTGTTAGTTTAGGACAACTTTACATCTTATCATGATATTTCTTTAAAATGATCACCACTTTTATTTTGGATGTGAGAGTAACTCTCATGTCATGCACCCAAAATCACAATCCTTACTCTGTGTTTCTCCATTAAGATATGACTAGGTTAGGTAAAAAGGGATGAAATCTGATATTTAGAGAAATTAGACTCATTAATAGGCTGTTTTTGGAGCCAAGATGATTGGCTCAGCTAATTCAGAACCACACATTGTGATGGGGGTAATTAATTACCCAAACCCTTTTGATATGCATGCTGGGTACTTTGTTTATGAAATGAGGTAATTTTCTCTAAATAGTATGTATGGACATTAGGGGCTTTCATATGGGTAGAAAGGATGGTATCTTGATTGATTGAGTGAACAAGAACAGAGTGTGTTTTAACTTCAGCCTAAAATGCATGAATACCCATCTTTTCGTTTATAATTGAGCTACCTATTTCCATTAATGACTGCTGCTACTACTGCCTCCCAGATCTTTGAGAACCATAACATCAGCAGCAGTAGCAACGCCGACTGCTGCTACTATTGCTGTGTTCTCCTATATTCAACACTATATATAATTAATTAATTAGATGATCGAAAATGGGTTAACTTTTCTTCGTATATAATAAAAATAGGTTGTAAGTAGACTTTTTGTAGACAACAATAGTGCTTTCCAGCTCTGAAATTTGCCAAAAAGACATCGCATTTCGCCATTTCAACTCGTTTTGCAACCAAAATAAGAATAAGAACAACTTCCAAAGAAGAGAATGTGTGAAGAACAACATAAAGTAAGTCCAAAAGAAGTTCAAGAAATACTGAACCGTGGTTGGAAGAACCTGTTTGTGACTACTAAAATCTGGAAAGTCCAACCCACGTTAACGGCGGCTTAGCTCTGGAATGTGTGACGAACAGTGACGGCACAGTCGGTTCGGTCCAAGGCGGTGACCACAGACGTTTCTTGGTTGAGAGAAAAAGAATCGGAGCTTTAGATTCTTATATTTTACTTTCCCTCCATTTTCCCTAGGTATTTCAATCGTCATTTTTTTTTAATGTCAGCCGGTTCCGCGTTGGCGGTTGCATATAGAAGAATTGTAAATATCCACCGAACAAAATGAGATATGATACGCCAAATTTCGAAACCGTTCAAATATCGGGCGCCTCTATCGTAGTTGTCTATTTGCTCATTTTTCGTTTACGTTGAATCTTTTTCTTATAGATTCCATGAATCGATTGACACGACCCTTACAAAATCATACGTCAATTCACAAAGTTCAAGAAAAAACGCATTTTTGGACCAAGCATATAATTTGTCAATTTCTTCTTCTACATAAAGGGACTAAAAATTAAGAGTGTGCATCCAGATCCGGATTTAAAAAAATGGGTTGTTATCCGTCCAAATTAATCCGAATTTAATCTGGGCGGATAACCAGATTTAATCCAGGTTATAACCGGATTTTAGTCCGGTTTTTATTTTTTTATTTTTTAAGACTAACTTCTAAAAAAAATTTATAGCAGGTTTATTAAAAAAAAAATTGATATCATTCTTAAATTGCCCAGTTTTTTAAAAATAAAAATAAAAAATAACCAGTCCGGTCTGGTTCGATTTTAGACAAAATTTAGGACCGAATCGATATGTATCGATTTTGTATTTTTCAAAACCAATTATGCCCCGATTATCCTCATAAACCGGTATCTCTGGTTTTACCCGTTTTTCATTCGGTCCAATCCCCTTTTTTGATTTTTTCTAAATGTAAAAAACATATAATAAAATGTTAATTCTTATGATAAACTGTTATTAATAATTTAATATATATATATATATTATGTTTAAAACATATGATCAATTAAATTTTCATCTTTAAGATTAAATTTTATTTTATAAATTATAATTACATTATCTTATATATAATTATATTAATAACATATGATCAAACAAATTACAAATATTCATGTTTAAGATTAACATTTTATGTTATAATTTATAAATTATAATATCAAATTATTTCATATATCATATATGAGAATACCTAATAACCAGTCAATCTGTTATTCTTTAATAAACAACCTTCCAAAATTGAGCGCCATGTATGCAGTTTATTTTACTTAGTTTGGGTTTGCCTACACCTGATGAGACCCCATACTGCCATCGCTCATTTCTTCATCTTCCCCTCCATCCCCTCCATCCCATTCCTAAATGAAAACACCCCTCACACTCATCCTGGAGGTAACTCGACCCCACACTCATCTCGTCAGCAACTCAACCCCCCGACGGAGCTTGAACCAGACGGTGGCATGGAGGAAAATCGATTTCCAAAAAAAAAACTGTGAGATCTCCACCCCAAACTGCGTGAACCCCACAAGGAACGGCGAAGAAGAAGCCACCTAGTTGAGGCCCTCCCGAGAGGTACTCTACCAAGTCGTTGATTTCCCATCTTGGGAGTGAGTATTTTCCTTTGATCATTGTCTTCTAGAGGTTTGATTTCACTGGTGATTCTTCAAAGTTGCCATTTGGGATAAGTTCTGTGTTAAAAAAAAGATAAAAAATGAAACGTAAAAATAAAACCATACCCATAATTGGCTGAAACTACACAAAGCACAATGTTTAGAGATAAATTAATCTTCTTATAATGATTTGAGGTTTTTGTCTTTTTCTTGTTTTACTTGTTTGAATTAAGTAGATTTTTCCCTAGAAAATATCAACATCGCTTTCCCCGAAGACATATATATACTAGGAATGGAGAAAACTAAGAGCCAGACAACCATGGTCAGCGACCCTCGTTCTATATATAATCATGACTAATTTTACGTTGCAGCAAAAAGTAAATAAATAATGCAAAAGATCGAACAGGTGAAGCTGTTTACCATCAAGATGCAAATCAACACTGGAGTCAGCCATGAACAATTGTGGGCGACGAAATTACAAATGGTGGACTGGTATTTGCGAAATCGGTGCTTGCAAAATCAGCCAATGAGGAAAACAACGGCCTTAAGGTGGTGGACTGGTGGCGACAGATGTTGGTTGTGGTGCTTTGCTTGGCGACGCACGCAGGCTTAAGATGAAGACTTCAAGTCGTGCATAGAGGAAGTGAACTATTTTGCATTCAATCCCGTGGGCATGTGTAGCCTGATTATGGTGTAATTTCTGAGGTGGCGCCCTACTATTGGAGGGTTGTTATTCTTTGAAAAATAGATGGACCGCTTAGAAACGGCTCTGATGATATATAATTATATATATTGTATATAAAAATTTGATATATAATTATATATTATATATAAAACTTATATATATAAAATATTTTGTGTAATATATAAAATTAATTTTTATATATATATTTTTTCCAACCGGTCCGGTCCGATCCTGAAAATTATGGAATCGAGATTGGACCGGGTCTGGCCGGTTTTCATAATATAGGAACCGGTCTCAGACTGGACCAGTTCAAAATCGGACCAACCGGTCCAGTCCAAACCCGTTTTTTGATTTCCCAGTTTAAACTTACACCCCTAGGAGGGAGTGCCGTTTGGGAGAGAGAGAGCTCCAGTATCTATTGCTAAGATCTATTCGCAGACGAAGAAGAGGGGCTTGATGTGTATCTGTTGCTAAATAAAGCGAAATTTGAAAAAAGAGAATTACATATTTTAAAAGGGGGAAAAATAGAGGAAAGCAGAGGATTAGAGAGTATTTTTTAATCTGTTATTGTATATTGTAATAAAAAAATATGGGAAATTAGGATTTAAAATTTCAGTTTCTAACTTTCAAGGGTGGTACAATAGATTATAAAGAGATGAAGTAGTAGCAGAGTGGAAGAAAGTGAAGGGAAAGATGTCTCTTCATGTTCACTGTCATATAAGTGGAGGCCATTTTCTCTTGGATTTGTTTGCTACGCTGAGTATTTCATCTTCTGCAAAGAACAATCAATGGTAAAAGTCTCTTATTAATTCCCTCTAATTTTTAATTCCAATTTTTTGTTCAATTAGTCTTTTATGAAAGCAAGATTTGTATGAACAGGTTTTGAAGGCCTTTTTCCATGGATATGAGAATTTGTTCAACAACTATATGGAATTGCATTAGGCTTTGGTCTGGGTTTACTTTCACTCAAACATTCCATAATTCAACAAAGTGGAATGATGGGCCCCATCAAGGAGGCCATAGTGCCTACCAATAGTGTGCACAATGACAAAATGATGCAGGCAAACCTAGAACTAACCAGGAAAATACCCGAGCTATGCTAAGAAAATTGCGAGTGTTCGTTGGTAGATGAAAAAGACGAACCTTGCTTTGAAGGTTGGTGCTCTGTGGGTTAAACACAAAACGCGCCGTTTCAATTTTTCCACGTGGAGGGACGAGTACGTGGGGGTTCCCCACGCCGGGTGCAAATAGACTTTTTGTTTCTCAGTTCTACTACAGGTACCTGGTGTTGGGTACCTTTGGGTGAATCAGCTACTGTGGCCAATATATTTTAAAAAAAAACTCAAAAATTGAGAGAAAATGAAACCAAGGAGAGAAAGGAGAGAGAGAGCTTCGGTATCTATTGCTAAGATCTATTCACAGACGAAGAAGAGGGGCTTGATGTGTATCTGTTGCTAAATAAAGCGAAGTTTGAAAAAAGGGAATTACATATTTTAAAAGGGGAAAAACATAGGAAAGCAAAGGATTAGAGAGTATTTTTTAATCTGTTATTGTATATTGTAATCTAAAATATGGGAAATTGGGATTTAAAATTTCAGTTTCTAACTTTCAAGGGTGGTACAACAGATTACAAAGAAATGAAGTAGTAGCAGAGTAGAAGAAAGTGAAGGGAATGATGTCTCTTCATGTTCACTATCATATAAGTGGAGGCCATTTTCTCTTGGATTTGTTTGCTAGGCTTAGATACTTCATCTTCTACAAAGAACAATCAGTGGTAAAAATTCTCTTATTAGTTCCCTCTAATTTTTAATTCCAATTTTTTGTTAAATCAGTCTCTTATGAAAGCAAGATTTGTATGAACAGGTTTTGAAGGCCTTTTTCCATGGAGATGAGAATTTGTTCAACAACTATCCAGAATTGCATAAGGCTTTAGTTTGGGTTTACTTTCACTCAAACATTCCATAATTCAACAAAGTGGAATGTGGGCCCCATCAGGGAGGCTGTAGTGCCTACCAGTAGCATGCATAATGATAAAAGGATGCAGGCAAACCCAAAACTTACTAGGAAAATACCTGAGCTATGCCAAGAAAATTGCGAGTGTTTGTTGGTAGATGAAGAAGACAAACCTTGCTCTGAAGGTTGGTGTTTTGTGGGTTAAATACAAAACGCGTCGTTTCAATTTTTCCACGTGGAGGGACGAGTACGCAGGGGTTCCCCACGTTGGGTGCAAATAGACTTTTTGCATTTTGTGTTTAACCCACAAAACACCAACCTTCAGAGCAAAGTTCGTCTTCTTCATCTACCAACAAACACTCGCGATTTTCTTAGCATAGCTCGAGTATTTTCGTAGTAAGTTCTTGGTTTGCCTGCATCATTTCTTCATTGTGCACGCTACTGGTAGGCACTACGGCCCAATGTTTTGAATGTTGTACCGGTCAAGGCACTAAAACGAAATATTTCGATACTGGTACCGTTTCGTGTTCCGTTTCGGGATAGTCAATATATGAATAAATTATATATATATTATATTTCAAAATAATAATCTATATATGAATAATTTATGTATAAATACATAGATATATAAATTATAAATAGTCTAGTCTGAATTGGGGGTCAAAAAATGAACTTGTAGTTTGAAAAAATGAAAAAATAAAAGCTGAAATATCGGCCAGTACGACTAGTTCCAGCTGGTACGAAACACATAGCATACCTGTACCGGACCAGTGGTCGGTACGGAAAATACCGACTGTACCGACCAGTACGGTACGGTATTTAAAATACTGCTATGGCCTCCCTGATGGGGCCCAGCATTCCACTTTGTTGAATTATGGAATATTTGAGTGAAAGTAAACCCAGACCAAAGCCTCATGCAATTTCGGATAGTTGTTGAACAAATTCTCATCTCCATGAAGAAAGGCCTTCAAAACTTGTTCATACAAATCTTGCTTTCATAAGAGACTGATTCAACAAAAAATTGGAATTAAAAATTAGAGGAAATTAATAAAAGACTTTTTACCACTGATTGTTTTTCGCAGAAGATGAAGTATCTGAGCCTAGCAAACAAATCCAAGAGAAAATGGCCTCCACTTATATGACAGTGAACATGAAGAGACATCTTTCCCTTCACTTTCTTCCACTCTGCTACTACTTCATCTCTTTATAATCCGTTGTACCACCCATGAAAGGAGAAAAAAAATAGAAGCAGAGGATTAGAGAGTATTTTTTTAATCTGTTAGCGTTGGTTCGATAGCAGAACTAAAGGAGAAATGGATCAGAAAGTGTTGGTTTGGTATGAATCTGAAATTTACAGGTTCTGTGAATGTTATATAAGGTTTCGCTCTTGCGTTGCATTTTTTGGGTTTGTACCCTAGTTTGATTTAAGATGTGACATCTATTTAATTTTATAGTCTAACATTACACATTAAATTATATTAATTTATAAATTTATTTTTATAAAATTTTTAAATTGATATTTTTTTAATAAAGAATTGATTGTTGAAGGTACAAATTCAATATAATTGTTATGAAAGAAAAGTAAATAAATTTTATAATTTTTTAAATAATTATACACCATTAACGCTCTAGACCATTTTTTAAAAATATATTTTTCAAATGGACTTCATTGACAAGTTATCTCTAGCTCAACAAGAAGAAACCTAGTCATGAAATGGACAGATCTGAAAAACGGATCCAAGAAAGGAAATATTTAAGAGGAGAGGATTCAAGAAAAAGAAAAGTATACAAATTCCTATTTATCACATATTTTTCAATGTCTTGTAATTCCAATTTCTTCAGAGAGGATTCAAGAAAAAGAAAAGTATACAAGTGCCTTTTTATCACATTTTTTAATGTCCTGTTTTTCCAATTTCTTCATAGAGGATTCAAAAAAAAGAAAACTATACAAGTGCCTATTTATCACATATTTTTCAATGTCCCGGCATTCCAATTTCTTCAAAGATAATTCAAAAAAAAAGTATGTAAATTCCTATTTACCACATATTTTTCAATGTCTCGTAATTTCAATTTCTTCAGAGAGGATTCAAGAAAAGAAAAATATACAAGTGCCTATTTATCACATATTTTTCAATGTCCCGTCATTCCAATTTCTTCATAGAGCATTTAAAAATATATATATACAAGTGCCTATTTACCACATATTTTTCAATGTCCCGGCATTCCAATTTCTTCAAAGATAATTCAAAAACAAAAAGTATGTAAGTTCCTTTTTACCACATATTTTTCAATGTCTCGTAATTCCAATTTCTTTAGAGAGGATTCAAGAAAAAGAAAAGTATACGAGTGCCTATTTATCACATATTTTTCAATGTCCCGTCATTCCAATTTCTTCGTAGAGGATTCAAAAAAAAGAAAAGTATACAAGTGCCTATTTACCACATATTTTTCAATGTCCCGACATTCCAATTTCTTCAGAGATAATTAAAAAAAAAACAGTATGTAAGTTCCTATTTACCACATATTTTTCAATATCTCGTAATTCCAATTTCTTCAGAGAGGATTCAAGAAAAAGAAAAGTATACAAATGCCTATTTATCATATATTTTTCAATGTCCCGTCATTCCAATTTCTTCATAGAGGATTCAAAAAAAATATATATACAAAGAGAACCTAGGATCACTTTTTTCCTCTCCGTCTGAGGGTGAGGTTTTCGTCTTTGTCTTCGACAAAGTGAGTCCCTCAGTCCTCGACTGAAGAGGCACGTTATGGAGACTGAACTGGAGAGATTGTGGAGAGGATTTACATTGACAGAGCAGGAGAAAGAAGAAGTGACCATTTCGAAATCAGAGGTAGTAAAGGTGGCTGGCCTTAAGAAGTTTTGTTTGATGATTTTAGTTGTCTCTGAAAGGTTGGTCAATAAAGAGGCTTTCCGTGCTATGATGTCTAAGGTATGGGGGCCTGTGGGTTGGCTCCAGTTTAAGGACATGGGGGCTAACAAGTTTTTGGTGGAGTTTCAACGTGAGCAAGATAAAAACAAGGTTCTCGTGGGAAGACCTTGGACTTTCGACAGGTCCCTCGTTTGCATGGAGGACGTTGACTGGACCACTCCTCCAACAGAGATTCTTTTTTCCTATGAGTATTTCTGGGTCCAAATCCATAATACCTATGTCTTCCAAAAAGAATTTAAGGATCCAAATTCAGTTGCTGAGCAGGGAAAGTCTATTTTAAAAGACTTGATGGCTCTGCACTCCCAGGAAGTGGACAAGCCTCGACAGCAACTTCAAACAATCTCTACTTGGGTACCCCCGCCTCCTCAAGTTTTTAAAATTAATTGGGATGCAGCTATTGCCAAATTTAATTGCAAAATTGGTATTGGTCTGATTGTAAGAGACTGGAATGGGTTGGTTTTGGCAACATCAAGACAATTCAGGTCACTATATCCTGATCCTTTGCTAGCAGAATCTATTGGAGCTATGGAAGCAGCCTGTTTTGGTTCTCAACTGGGACTAAAAAGGATAATACTAGAAGGGGATTCTCTCTTAGTTACTCAAGCCATCAACGGCAATGCTGAAGACTGGTCAGCAGCTGGTATGATCATTGATGATATAAAGGGTCATTTACGGGTTTATGAATCCTGGTCAGTTTTTCACATTGGTCGAGAGGGTAATAAGGCAGCTCATGTGCTTGCCAAGGATGCTCTCTTATCCTCCTCATCCTCTGTTGATGTAGGAAATATTCCCTCTTGTATTTTTTATTCCATTTGATGATTGCTATAAAGAAGAAGCTTCTTATCAAAAAAAAAAAAAAAAATATATATATATATATACGAGTACCTATTTACCACATTTTTCAATGTCCCGTCATTCCAATTCCTTCATTCAAATTTCTTCAGGATGCAACATGCATCCAATCTCCATTAAGTCAAAACACAGCCAACATTAGTAAATTGATACAAATTTACAAATTTGGGGGAGAAGAAAATCAAAACCATGAAAAAATACACAACGATCTGTATTGATACTAAACACATGATACAAAGATCATATTTATAGAATCGACATTAGTTCACAGTATAGAGCGGAAAACTTTAAAATCTAAAGCAACATACGCACAAAAACAAGCATCAGTTGCAGCAGCCAGCTGGTGTTCATATGACCATGAGTTGAGAAAAAAGAACCAGCGTTGTTAGTATAAAAGCATGGATATAAAATGAGTTGAGATAATCAAATATTATTATAATATTATTTTTTAATATTATCTTTATTTTGTGATTTGAAAAAATTGAATTATTTACTATATTTTATATGAAAATTTATAAAAATGATAATGATGAGATGCGATGAAATAAATTAATAGGGTGTCTCAATCCAAACTGAACTATTTATAACAAGCATTGAAGGAAAAATGGGAAGATGTGATTGACCTTTTTATGAACTTTCCAATTAAAAATTAACAACAAAAATTGCAGGTGTGCTACTATGAATCTCAAACCATCGAAATTATTGTATTATAATTTATAACGTAAAATTTTAATCTTAAATAAGAACATTTGTTTGATTATATGTATTAAATATAAAGTATATATATTAACAATATTTTATGATTTAATAAATTCTCAACATATTATTTTTTATAAATATGTATATATTTTAGTATGTATAAATTTTACTATGCATACAGTATCCCTCCCCTCTCGCACCGTCGCACACCGGTTGAAGTTTAAAACTTTAAACAAAGCTTAGCTTGGGCTGGGCTGGATGGGTTTTCAAATAGAGTTGGTATATTGCACCAACTCTCTCGTATGATGCAGGCTTTACCCAGAAAGCATATAAACAAACCATTTTCCCAAGTCTGAATATCTGCTGCTATTTCATCATCACAATAATGCGAAAATGTCCAAGTTAACTGCAAAACTTTTTTGATCAGTCCAGTACTGAATTTGAGGTCATTAATTAGCTAGTTTAACACATAATAATAACTCCAATCTAAACAAATAATAATAGCCTTCTAGACCTCTGGTTATAAGCACAGGGCGTTTATTCTTCAAGTAGAATGAAAGGTTGCATACAAAACCTGCATGCAGGGTTGTACTTCAAATATACGTAGAATGTACATTTCAAATGCTTTTGGAAATTTTTCTTTTAGAATATTTTGTTTTCTCGACCTTCACATGGACTCTTATGTAAGTGTTGGGATACCATTAATAATTAACCGAATAATAATATGCCAAATTGTTTTGTTGTTCTCTTTAGTTATGAATTATAAATTAATATTGTAAACGAATTAATATCTATTTAATTATTTTGTTATTACAGATGGATCCTTGATTGACATGTGTTTGATTGAATGGAAGAAGTCTAAAATATTTACAATTATACTTGATAATGCAAGTTTAAATAATGGGACAATTTCGTATATCAAAAGAAAGACAAGGCATAAAAGAATACGATTTTGGAACACGAGTTCTTACATTTGAGATGTTGTGCTCATATCTTGAACTTGATTGTTTGGGATGAGTTGAAAGAATTAGATCAATCAATTGCAAGAATTAGAGGGCTGCGAAGTATGTGAAAGCTTCTTCACAAATATAGAGTACATTTAAGCAATGTTATGATAGTGAAGATATTACTTGTAAAAGTCATGTATAATTAGATGTAGCAACTCATTGGAACTCCACCTATATGATGTTGGATAGGGTTGAAAAGTTCCAAAAAGATTTTCAACAGCTAGAGGATGAAGATTTGAGATATGTTAAGAGTGTTGGAGAAGGTGATAGTGAGGATGATGGTATTAGTGAGTTGAGTAAGGGAGTGACATCCAAGTTATGGCCTCTAACCAAGGATGATTGAGCTAAGAGTATAGGTTGTTTGTAAAGTTTCTTAAACTTTTTTATAATACAATCTTGGTTTCTCGAGGGCTAATTATGTCACTTGCAATTCTTTTTTTCTGGAGCTAACGACAATTCAAGATTCAATCAATTTGGAGTGTGTGGAAGGGTTGCATAATTTGAGATCAATGACATGTAATATGAAGTCTAAATTTGAGAAGTATTAGGAAAGTTTTGAAAAAATGAATCTCTTGTTGTATATTGGGTTGGTTCTTAATCCTTTATATAAATTACGATACCTTATGTTGATGCCGTAAAAATTGCTCAACATGTCAGAAGGGGAGAAAGAGTCATTCTCGACCCATTGGGACGACTTGGGCCTCGATCGACATTGTATGGAGCCCCTGGCAGTATTCCAGTGTAACTGTACAACGACAGTGCGTATGTCCATGGTAGTGAACATAAAATAAGTGTAAAGACAGCAAAGAGAGATGACATCAAGATTTACGTAGTTTGGCACCAGCCCTACTTCCACGGGGGTTTGGGGAGGAGAAATCCACTATAATATTCTTATTCACAGTCTCTCATGATCTCTTATATCTCACTGTATAATAGTAATGCTGAATATAAATTTACTGAAGAAGATGCATTCGCTAAAGCTGCCTTGTTTGAAGGAGCCATCAAAGATGAAGAAGAAGCACTAAAAAATAAGAAGATCATCATCCTGAAGTCGTCCCAATCCCCCCTCTATTTATCTGAATGCCTTTTCTCGCGTGCCCCCTGCAAGTAAGGCCAAACTTTTGCATGTCTGACCCCTCCCTGACAACTCCATGCCTCCTGACTCCCCTAACAACCCCATGCCTCCTAACCCCCTGATTCCCCCACCTTACTTTCTGACTCCCTGACCTCCCCCCTAGCTACTAACTTGGTGGGCTGGGCCCGATTCTTAGGCTCTGATGTTTTTACCTCCCTCACACCTTCAATTTTGTTTCAAAGAAATGTATGTTGATAATAGTTCGATTGTTGTTATGTTGGTAGATCGGGTTAAAGATGCCTTGACTTATTTATACGATAGTTATTGTGAAAATGACGAAGGTGATGTTGGGGCACAAGTTCAAACCATAAGCTAATTAAGCAAGGGAAAGACTAGTACTACAAGTTCAACTAGTCGGGTAGAAGATTTGAGATCTTTTAAATTGGCTCAATTTAAAAAGCGTTTGGAGTCAAAAAAACTCTTTAGAGAGTAAATCCGAAGTGTAGAGGTATTTGTCTGAAAAATATGAAGAAAATGATACTAAATTTAACTTGTTGACTTGGTGGAAGATTAACTCCATTAGATATCATGTGCTTTCAAAAGTTGCGCAGGATATTCTTGCAGTTTTGGTATCTACAATGGCTTTTAAGTCGGCTTTTAGTACAGCAGGTTGAGTACTT
Organism: Cyclocarya paliurus; assembly: GCA_029856935.1. NCBI lineage: Eukaryota > Viridiplantae > Streptophyta > Magnoliopsida > Fagales > Juglandaceae > Cyclocarya > Cyclocarya paliurus. Next base: position 19,107,315 of record CM056959.1, read on the forward strand.
GATCCTTTTCATAGTAGCTTATCTCCATTTATGGTATAAGCCTTTATTTGTATACAAAATTGGTTCCGTTCTTCTTTTTTCCCGATTAGCATTCGTAGTTTAATGAATGATGTTGAGAATTTTAAGAGCTTTGATACAGGTACATAGCCTCATTCACCTTTCTTTTTATTGTCTCTATATTGTATATCATATTTTGAAATTTTTTTAGTTATTATGCTTTTTTTTTTGTCCTTTTGTGTAGAGCTCATGGAAGAAGTTGGAAATTCTTCAAAACTTGTTTTTTCTGTTGGAGATGATTAAGGTAGGTCATCTTTTTTACACTTCTTTCATCAAATTTTGTTTTTTTGCATTTAATGTAATTAATAACTTTTAATTGGAATTAACTGTTTGACTTATTTTAATACAATTGCAAGGCTTGTTTGAATGGACTACTGAAGTTGGTGGCTTGGTGCATAACTCTTTATTCTGGAGTGGTTGTATTTTTCTTATTGTGTAAACAATTAATATTGGTAATGTCTTTTTATTTTCTAATGTGGACACTTGAGGAGACTGTTACCATTTTATTTTTAGTTTTATTTTCTAATCTGGACTTTGCGTGGTAGCTTGTAATTTGGACTTGTGTGTTAGCTACTAGCTTTTAATGTTGACTTGTAAATTTCAAATTTGTAATATGGACTTCGGGACTTGTTTTATTTTATAGATTTATAGTAGATTTTTTTTACGATTCTTTTTATAGCATTTTTTTTTACACATTGACACTTGATTAAAACCGAAAAATGGGACCTGAATCGGTAAAACCGAAAATACCGATTTAAGAGAATAATCAGTACGGTATTGGTTCTTGAAAAAATAAAACCAGTATATACCGATTCGGTTTTAAAATTTTTTCAAAACCAGACCGAACCGATTATACCACCTAAGAATATCCATCAACGTAAGATCAAGGTTTACAGTGAATCTGATACCCACTATATTGGTTCCTTGTAGCAGAGGTGTTCACAACTAAAAGCCACGAGAAACCTGTCACAAGTTTTTCAACTCCGACTTCATTCCCAACATGGCAAAGCAATCTTGAGTTGATACGCAGCTTAAGATGCAGAACACAGCATATCTCCAAATTCTTGATAAAATTAAATGAGAAAATGCATTAAAATGTTGTACATTAATGTCATAGTACTCAAAAGATTCAGAAAGCCAATAATTTTTGGAGTGAAACTCTCATCACATGACTATGTAAAGTGTATGGTGTTACATATCTTCACGAATGAGATATTACAGGAAAACTAATTGATCTTAGTTATCACCGTTAGATTGCAATCTGAGAATATCACAAGAACCACAATTTGAAAATGATCCTCAGATGTCTAATAGAAAGTAGCGGAAAACAGACCTCTCAGTCTGCTCAAACATCCACAAAAACCAAAGCCCCACCTCCACAATCTGATTCTCCACTACCAGATTAAAAAATAACTCAGGAACGGAGAGTACTGCGAATGATTGTGCTGTATTTACAAATTTGCAAAGGCACCGTTCCCATGCCGATGCCAAGAATGCTCAAACAACTGAGGACCTTACCAAACTATCATCTAATCTGTTCTTCAGTTTGAACTAGACACTGAGCCTAGCTATGCGACATTTGCCAGCAAACCTTACCTGTTCCTAAACATCTGTTTTCCAAATGCTGTTTTTAACATTGTTGTCGGGAGAAATCTGAAGCGCTGCAACTTTTGCATGATGTGCTGGTGCCACAGCCGTGTTTACTGTCTGACCCCGAGGAAGTTCGCAGGCTTCACTCACAGATGCAAATCTTACTTCAGCAGGAGGAATGAAACAGTCTATTGAAAGTCCCGGAACATTGAAAGCCACTTCCTCAATTGTCCATGCTTCTTCCATCCGAGTTTTCGTGTGGCTCATTGCTGTTTCTCCAAACCTAAAAAGGGTTACAGCTGAACGCCCAGAGTGAGCAATCATGACTCCCTCCACAGGCCTGTAATCATCAAGGAATGAATTGATTGTGGTCTCCCAATACACAGCATCGCCTCCATTATTCTGAATGCGGGTCAAATGGGAATCTTCCAAGTGCACAAGAAGCCCTGTTTTCTGGCTGAAATAGCCAAACAAGACATGCCTTATGATCTCTGCTGGCCCGTCACTCCTGGCTTTCAACGTCACAGGATCTGCACAGAGCTTGAGGATGAAACATTCCTCTCCATTAATTTTCTTCTCTCCAATGCATCTTGCGTTGGTAAACATAGTTGCAGTGGTTCTGGGGTCAAGTCCCTGATATGGAAAACGCATATAAATTGTCAAATCATAATGTATCAATGTGGTACATGGGGGAGAAAGGGCTTCTGAGGAAACAACAGTGGAGGGATTTAAACACAAGCCGGTTCACCTGAAGCGCTCTGCGCAACGGTCTAACAGGCCCTTTAGCAGCATGTGCACCAAGCCACGGTGTGTGCCTCCAGACAAGTTTCCCATTGCAGCCGGCATGAACCTTGCTGCCACCAAGAGCAAGCTCTACATACCACATGTCTGGATTCATCTGCCACAGAACAAACCCACCTGACTCTGCTTTGGATGAATTCCGGCTCCTTATGACCCTGTTAGCTGTCTCAAACTCAGAAGCTATCATCCTCACCTTTCCCATAGCATAAGCACTGTGAATGGTGTTTTGAAGATTTTGGCCTCCAGAAGCCGCTGTGTACTGCTGCAATATGTATTGAGCTGATGAACTTTCCTGCCAAGATATCAACACAAAACCATGGGTTTCATTAGCACAAAAAGTAAAAAAATTGCTCAGCTTTTCTCTCTCACGAGAAAGATAAGACAATGATTCTAGTCAGAAAGATGTTCAAATGGCATTCATCCCAGGGGCCTCAATTATACGAAACTATCAAATCTACAAAACGAAATTCTTCGCATTCAATCACATGAACCAATATCCCCAACAGACGTCAAAAAGGACAATTTTTTATTTTCAAATTGTTGAGCAAGTATCACTATAAAGTAACGGGTACAATCAAACGACAGGGGGTTGTATACATAAAAACGAAACGAAAAAGGATGGATGGCTCTCCCAAGAACTCCTCTTTTGGAGTGCTGGTAATAAACAATTCAACAAACGTGAAACAATAACTATAAAAGTGACCTTCTTCCATTATACCATTCCTTACAACCATTAAAGAAGCTAAACATTAAAGTTCGAAAAGGAATGCAAAATAAATCATTTACAGAAGTTAATCTTCATATTCCACATGTAACATTAAAGAAACTAAACTTAACATTAAACGCAGAGATAACGCTATTCACAGTCAACAGAACGTACAACAGTGAGAGAAAGGATTAGGGAACTAACGATAGGGGTGTCTTTGATGCTAAGGTGAGGAAAAGAGTCGGCAATGCTAACATGCACGGGGGCAAGCGGCGCACCCAAGACGCCAAGCAGCAGCCTCAGATCCGAGCGTTTGTAGGCGGAGCACAAGACAGGTGGCGCCCTCGAGAGCTGGCCTTTCTTCATCCACTGTCCCCACCTCCCCTCCATCCTCGAATCCTCGCCGTCCGTCCCGTCCGGCCCCTCCTTCAAAGGCGACAATGCCTCCACCGGCCTCAAGGTCCCGGATCTCGCGATCAAGTGCTCTGCCACCGACGCGTGGCGGTCCTTCCTCCTCCGGCGCCGTACGAAGCTCGACATGGGCGACCCACTGCTCGCTGGACTCCTCGACCTCGACCTCCCTGGAGACAACCCTCTGACCACCTCCTCCTTTAGAGCCGAAAAGAACCCCTGCTTCTTCTCCATTTCACAAACTCTGCCCACCCACAAATCAATAACACTGATAAAGAACTAAGCGAGGACGATGGAAGCGAATTAGAGTGCTCTTAACTCTTAAGAGCACCAGACTGAAAAAGCCAAACTGCGAGAGTGAGAGAGAGAGAGAAATGCCGTTTTGAAGAGGAAAATTGGGCAATGATACGTAGGCCAGTAGACTGTTATTCTGCGCCTTTTTCTTAATAATTACTAATAGTACTAAATTCTATTACTTTTTCTCTTCGTGGGGTTGGGTTGCAAAAGAGGACGACGAGCGCCCTGGGAAAATATTTTCTCGAGACGGAAAATGAGATGGAAAATCTTCAACTTAAAAATAAAAATAAAAAAACCTTTTCTCTTGATCAGTCCGATGAAACCGCAGGTAGCTGCGGCTGTTCAGTCAGAAAAACACTGGACAATTAAAAAAGAACAAACAATGGTTGGTTTCTTTAAGGAAACTTTATGTAAAGAATTCAGAGTGGACATTGATGTGTTGGGTTTTCCGTTCCACAATCAGCACTCTAAGCACGCGCCAAAAATGGCTGTTTCTAATTTCTTTCTTTTACTTTAAATAACTTTCTATGTTTTTCTATTTGTTTTCTTTTCTTAAAAAAGGAAGAGAAATGATTGTTACAGTCGTGAATATGCAAACGTCGTATATTACTCGCTCTTTTTCAAAACGACTGCAAGACACTTGCAAACTCCACGATTATATGTAGCTTTACTCAAAGAGTAATTATCCGATACAACTTTTTCACCATTATTTATTTAATCATATTTCAAAATTGAGGTTATTTTTAAAAATTATTTTATAAAAATATCCCTCATTAAAAATAATATCATATACAAAATTATGAAAATAATTGTACGTATATTATTTTTTAAAAATATGTAATTGTGATAGCCTCTGAAAACAAACAAAAACAAAAGCATATTTATTGAACCATGTATAAAAAACTGGCTTTTCTTTTATAAGTATCAAGTTGTAGGATGTGAAAATATGCATGGTTAGGTTTATTTTAAGTTTTTTTTTTTTTTTCAAACATAACTTGTAGATTGATCCAAGTCAACCATGTATATTTAAGAAATTAGGTCTCGTAGGGTTACACAGATAAGATGGAATGTTTTGTTAAATGTGGAGTAAAATATTATTATAATATAATTTTTATTTTAGAATTTGAAAAAATTGAATTATTTATTATATTTTATGTGTAAGTTTAAAAATTTTATAATAATTATATGAGATAAGATGAAATGAGATAGTTTGATTTTGTGTAACCAAACCAATCCTAATAATTTTTTCATAGAAATTAATATGAAAAACTTTCACATCAATGATGTATCACATCAATAAGCAATGTGTGTCTCGTTTGTTTTCATACCTCCTCTTAACTCATCTCATATCATCTAATCATTATAACTTTTTCAAATTCACACACAAAATAAAATAAAAAAATCTATTTTTTCAAATCCTAAAAGAAAAATAATATGAAAAATATATATTCTAACAATATTTTATTTAACTTTTAATTTTAATCTCAACTCATCTCATCTGTAAAAACAAACGAGGATTAGTGTATCAATAAAGAATTTTGTACATAAGATGTTTTTGGTAAGTTAAATATGATCCAATTTTGAGTAAAATAAAGAGGATATTTATCCATCATACTATTTAGTAATCTCAAAATGCTAATTGTTGAAGGAAATTAGTGATCCAATCATTCTTTTTTGGTTGCCTTAAAAGATGGAAGATTAAAAATTCATTCATAAAAATAATAAAAATTAGTAAAAAATAGATTGTTTATTTATCCACCTACAAGCCGAAACACCCACCTCTCTTGCTTGTTTTGCAAATATAAGCCTCATAGAAAAACTCAGCTTCCAAACCAACATCAATAAGATGGGGAGTCCACTTCCAACACCTTCACACATTCTAGATGGCCAATCAACTTTTACATGCAACTCTAGTCATTCTAACAACAAATTTAATGCCCCCAATTGTGTTTGGATAGAAGAATTTAGATCTAGATTTGAATTTGAGTTTTAAGGACTTGTTTGGAAACACAAATAATTTCATCTCATCTCAAAATTTCTTATAATTTCATTACCAAACATTATTTCCTGTTTGGATTCAGAGATGGTTTCATCTCATCTCATCATTATAATTTTTTTAAATTCTCACACAAAATATAACAAACAATTCAATTTTTTTAAATCTCAAAATAATAATAATATTAAAAAATAATATTTTAACAACATTTTATTCAACTCATCTAAAATCATCTAATATCATCTTACTATTCAAACCAGTCCTTAAACACAAACATTTCTCAATTTTAAATTTTCAATTTTTTCATTATACATTACCTAATTATTATAACTTTTGCAAAATTCTAAACCAAATACAAAAAGCGATACAATATTTTTAAATTATAAAATAAAATTAAAAATAAAAAAAAATATTTTTTAATATTATTTTAATTTTATAATATTTTAATTTAATATTTTTTTTATCTCATTTCCCAAAACTTAATAATTTATTTTATTTTTTAATAATTCAAATTAAAATCCTTCCCAAAATCCATGCATCCAAACAATATACCACGATAAAAGAGCTTCGAGTTGTCTCTCCAAGCATGAAATGGAGAAATTTCTTTTTGCAATAAAAATGACCTTTTTGAGATAAAGATCTTTTGTAGCTGTATAAAAAGTCTTAAAAAGGATTATGCGTGCATTATTATTTTTTGAATAATATTAAATATGGTCTTAGAGTGTGTAAATAATATGATTTTTATTTTAAAAAAATATAGTCTACTATTAAAAAAATAAATTTTCATATGGATTTCAAATTTCTCTATTTTTTTTAAAAGAAAACGTGTGAGATTTGGACCTTAAGACAAAAAGAAAAATGATATTTGTAGTCATAGAATACGTAAGTGTCGTATATTTATTTTAAAAAATAAAAAATAAATATAAAATTTATATAAAAAAATTAATTTTTTAATAATAAATTTCACTATTTAAAAAAAAAAGCGACACTTACACTATTCTTAACTATACCTAACCATTAATATTACTCGACTACCGATATCATTTTTTTTAATTTATTTTCCATATAAAAGAAGAAAACATCCATTAGCTATATATGGCGGCTCGTAGGGCAAAACTTCTCAAAATCACGTCGCTAATCACGGAAACAAAAGAGGGTCGAACTTCGTTTTCAAAATTGGCATCAGAATTCATGTGTAATATTCTAGTTATTGTCATTGACAGTTGAAGTTTCTTTTTGGCGTAATGTACACTGCACAGAACCAAGTTTGACTTGCAAACCACTAGGCACTAACTGCCCTTAATTTGTATCTGCCTTCAGATTTTCTTTTAAATGATTAAAATATTATGGATAATGTTAGACATCGTTCAAGAATATATAAATTTTGCATTTTTTTTATTAAATACAAGTGAGATCTATTATTAAAAAAATAATTTTTTTACGTAAGTTCCAGAGTTACCAACTTTTTAAAAAATGAACGAACGGTGAGTAATATTAGATATAATTTTAGAATATACAAATCTCACACACTTATTTTGAAAAAAAAAGAGTTTACTATTAAAAAAATTATTATTTTTATTTAGATCCTAAATTTACTCATTTTTTAAAAATAAATTATAAGAATTTACACATCTTAAAACTACAAACATTATTTCTAAAATATTATAATTATGTTTAAGAAAAGAGAAATATTCTAGTTACAAAATGATTATATAAAAATAATCTTTTAAATTGATATGACTTGATGTCATTTATCAAATTATAAAATTATTTTTATTATAAAATATATCTGATAAATTATATAAAATAATGTTAATTTATGAAATTACTTTGTATAATACTTTTAGACTGTAACACTCGTCTTATGAAAATGTAGAGGTTCACACAAATATTAACAGAAAGTGATGCTTTTATTACCTTTCAATAGTCTTGATATTTTGAGACAGGAAAAGTGCTGACTGATACATATGTTCTTCTTCTTGCGTGTATCACAATTAGGTAGGGGGCCCCATCCATCTATGTAGATTGAGCACCAATTGACAGTGACAATTCACCCTGGTCAATACTCAGAAAGAGATATCTCCAAAAACAATAAATTCAGCTGCCATTTCTCGCTCCATTGCACAAAGAAAACATCCGGATTTTACTAAAAATAATATTTGCAAATCGAGGATAGAAAGAATTTATATATATATATATGAACTTATAGATTGATATGATTTAATGTAAAATTTCAGATTGCAAAACTTTTTATATTGTAAGGTAAAACCACGTCTCACATGATTTCTAGGGGTCTAGAATCCGGGCTTTTTTATTTTTATTTTTTAAATCCGAGTGAATTTTTTTCTTTTATTTTCTTTCTAAAAAACTCTGTTTTTGTTGTAAATTTGATAATACAAGCTGTTTGATCAGTAATTGTACAAAACATAGTCGACAATGTTATTTATTTTGAATTATTATGTATTAGTTTAATTAATTGTAATGTATTATTATTTATTTTATTCTTTGTAAATTTATGTTTTGCATTGTGATGTAACAATAATATTATTTATTATTTATTATTTATTTATTTTGTTCTTAAATTTATTATTTTTATTAAAATTTTTTAAAAAGTGTTTAAATTATTTTCTTAAAAAAATTTGGACAATTTAAACAGGATATCAAATTTTTTTTTTTAAAAAAAAGTGCTAGCTTCCGATACTATTTCTAAGGTTGGGATAGATGGTGAACAGTCATCATTGATGTCACTGGCGAGGAGTTACAGCCAAGAGACAAGACGACAAGACATGCTTTGGGTCTTTCTTTAGCAGCTTTTTTATTGCTGCTGGTATATTTGTGGATCCTTTCTCTTAATTCGCATATGGGGGGTCATTGAGTCTTAATTGTTTACGGTGACAGGACAAAGCAACGAAGCCTAACCCTAATTTGTTCAGCAGTTTCTATCGCATATATATCATCCTCAGTCCCGTCTCGATCGTTACTTGATACATACATATACATATATATATATATATATATATATATATATATATATATATATATATCTCGATCATTTACTTGCAACCCTTGGTTCAGCTCGTGAGGATTGCCATTTCATGAAGCTAAACTTGAGCCATAATTAATGGCTGCTACAGATGGAGCTTGGGGTGTACGTGCTGCTTTTACAATCGAGAATTCTTGTAACTACAAATAAATTTTATAAAAATAACTCAAATTGACATAGTTTAATATGGTATGTCGGATTTACTTTATAATAAAAAATAATTTATAACTTACACATCACATTATGTCACGTCAATTTATAAGTTTATTTTTTATAAAACTTATTTGGGATAAAATATTTATCTGAGTCTAACATCCAAATACTCAACTCTCTAATCACTAAACTCATTTCAACTTAAAATCTCTTTATATGTGGAACCTATAATATTTTTCAACACAATATCTCTTTACACGTAGAACCCACAACTTTTTTCACATTCCCGTAAATATATCTAAATTCATTTTAACATCTAAACATATTTAAATTTATCTTAGGTAAACTTCATAAAACTCACTCCACCATATTTACTGACTATAATTTATAAAAAATTTAACTTATTTCAACTCAGTTCAACATTTGAATGGGACAGACTCCCCTTACAAAGACATGGCAGAAGTAAAATCCATTTCTTGGTTGGAAAATCGGCTTTTGCGAGACTGAGCCTAGATCTGTTGCTAAATCGGGCCCATGAAGTATCTCTTCATGCCTAGTCCATGTGTAAGGCATGCCTGCAGATGGGCCCATGAAGAGATAGTACAGCCCAGTCCATATGTTGGCCCACTTGATCATGATGATCCATCCTCTTGTCTTATTCTCGTTCTAGTGGTGTTGTCTCTTGGTATTCCAGACATGAAATTTTGTTGGAAGATCAGGAGGTATATAAACTGTATACATATATATATATATACAGACTTCTGCTATATGAAAGGGGGGAACTTTAATTAATTCAGCATTTTGATAAGCAGTAGTTTTTTCTATGTTAATGATAACTGTTTGAAGTCAAATCGATGGGAGCATGGTAGGTACTGATACTCATGGAATTCGAATCCAAGACTCGTTGATTTGTGTGCTGTCTTAGGTAGAGATCGATTTCCTGGAAAGTGTGTTTTGGTTAGTTAATGATTTTTTCCTTTGTTTCTTTGTGTTAAAAGCGATCGAAGGTCCCCTCCAACGACGTTAGTGCATGCCACTTGACTTCATCAACGTTGAATTAATAGTGAATGGTGGTGACTCAGATTACTGTAATGAAACATGCATGCATGCATTATATGCTTCCTTTGAGGTCGAGAAACCTAAAAGAAGCAGATTCCCTCCAAGTTTCCCACCAAAAACACATGACCTGCATACAGCTAGCTTGCTTCAGGAGCGGCTCAATACATATTGAGGTCTTAGGCAAAATTTAACTGAGTCATTTGTAATTATAATATAATAAAATATAAATTATTGTATGGAATATTTTCAAAATTTTCAATAATTGAAAACAAGATTTTATTTAAAATCTTTAAATACAGCTTTTGTAAATTTATATTTATAACTAAAAATGAGACCTCAATGCAGTTTTTATGCCTCAATTTAGCAAGATTTTAAAAAAATTATTTAAAATATAAATAATTCATTGTATTACTTATAAAATAAATCATTGTATTAAGTATTAAATTTGATATTATAGGGCCTTGCACACATTGAAAACTATATAAATTATTTAAAATTTTATTTAATGAAATGGTTTTTTTTTTTAAAACATAAAAAAAAAAAAAACACTTCATTTTTATTTTTTAGGGCCTTACATAAGGTGGGGCCTTAGGCAATGGCCTAAGTGGCCTTACCATGGAGCCGGCCCTGGCTTGCTTGCTCTTACCAACTACGGTAGTGCTGCAAATCTGCAAGTAGGCAGATATTGGATTTTCAATCCTTTTTTTTTGGGTGCATTTGACCATTAATGGATCAAGTTGCAAGTTATAAAAAGCTGGAACGCAAGATTCCGGTTTTGGAAGAGCATTTTGATCTAGCTTGCTAGCTAGATAGCTTCCTTCACAATATTGCCTGCAAGTTGCAACTCATATTTCTTAATACATCTTTTTTTATGACATTGTCGATAAGATTCAAAGTGACTGAGGATGGTCTTACTTGCATAAATTATTGTGTATATATATATATATATATATATATATATATATATATTATAAGCAGTAAACGCGTACAATATATTGATTAAACCATAATTTATTAAAAGGTATTTCGTCCCTTAATTAGCTAGATTATTCATATTCCTTTGATGTCCCGTTCTTAATTTGCTCCATGTGCTAGCTGTTAATTACCAAGTAAGCACACGTGATGTTGCTATCTATTAGGAGCCAACAACTCAAGCAAGTTCTATACATGCAAGTTTCTAGTCATTTATAAAATGGTCCTACGTTTGGCCTGACGACACTTCCAATATTCATCACGATCTCAAGTATGCATGCATGCACGGGACGGTGCTGGAAATCAAGATGTCAACTCCTCCAATTTATAACCAATATACAATTAAATATCCTTCAAAAAAAGATTGTGAAATTTGTGTTAAATGAAGAAATTCATGCATGGTCTAATTCATTTCACAAAACCGATTTTATAAGAGAGAATTGCTCATTTTTTATAAACATACTCAAGACCTTATTCACAAATAATGTGAAATTATTTTTTAACATTAAACACGACTCCCGGCCGGTAAACCCCTCTATCGGTAAAGTGGAAGTTAGCAATAATTGCTGCTGTCATCCATACCCAGTTTGGAATTAATAGCATCATGCTTGAAGGAGGTGGCTGATCTCTCAATGTCACCACCTAATTAATTTGCACTCTAGCTCTCACGAAGGATTTCATCACCCTTTCACGAGATGACTTCTCCTCTAGTTGAGCTTCAACTCACATGCAAATTTACAAGTACCCAAAAGTGTCAGCTATTCAAACACTTCCCACACAGTTTTCAACCTAGCTCTCTTCGAAAATTTCACGTGCACTCCCTAAATCTCAAAGTAAAAAAGACAAAAAAAAAAAAAAAAAAGGAATCAGTGCCAATACAAGACCGATTCATCTTTTTAAAAGGGTTGGGGAATATCGAGGAGAGTTAACAGAGCCCATGCCAGGAAGGTGCTTTGCACCACTACAGGAGAGATGGTCTTTATTATTTTTTTAAGCACCCTTAGTATACCCTATATATATTGGAGGACAGGTCATGTGAGCCGGCACGTACACTTTATTCGGCAAAACGACAGATTAACGTCACAGCAATATTCATGCAAAAGCTGTATAGCCTGGCCTCCTTTCTTGTCTTCCTTAAGTGAATTCCAGATCATTCTTAAAATGAATCCAATGAACTATACCAACTCAACAAAGGCCCCCATGCCTACATAATTACGAACAGCTAGCTAGCAATCAGCCCTAAGGCCGGTGGTCATGGAGTGTGGTGGTCTTGGGGTCATGAGCAGTAAAAACTAGATCGATGTACTTTATTTGAAATTTTGCATTTGCATTCTTGGGATCATGATAATTTTTTATTAAAATTGAGGTGCACTTGTGAGAAATTCTTTATCTAGAATATGATATGGGCTCCTGAAATTAGTCGAGAGTTCTGGCACTTTAAAAAAAAAATTTATAGGTCTAACTCATATCATAAAATTGGTTCTATAAAAGATGATTGTTAATTTTTTATAAATATGTCCAAAACCTTTGTCTACAGATAATGTGAAATTATTTTTCAACACCCTCCCTCATATGCAGGTCAGTATTTTTCTTAGTCCTTGTCAGATGGGTAAGTAGTGTGTATCCATATTCGTCTTGTGGTAGACTCTGATACCATGAAAAAAGTTATGGGCCTAACTCATCTCATAAAACCGATTTTATAAGAGAAAATTGCTTATTCCGTATAAATATGCCCAAGACCTTATTCACACGCAATGTGAGATTATTCATCAACACTCTCCCTCACATGTAGGTCAGAATTTTCTTAGTTATTGTCACAGGAGTAATCATCTCATAAAATCGGTTCTATAAGAGAGAATTACTCATTCCTTATAAACATGCCAAAGATCTTATCCACACATAATGTGAGATTATTCCTCAATACCCTCCTTCACATGCCGGCCAGTATTTATCCTAGTTTTTGTCACAAAGTAAGTAATGTGAGTCTCATTCGTCTTGTGGCAGACTCTGATACCATGAAAAAATTCATAAGTCTAACTCATCTTATAAAATCGGTTCTACTAAAGAAGATTATTTATCCCTTATAAATATACCTAAGACTTTGTTTACAAACAACATAGATTATTCCTCAACACTCTATGCCAATGACCCCAAAAAAAAAAAAAAAACAACTAGCAATTGCTGTCGGAGTTGCTGGACATGTTATCAAAAGTTTACCAAATGTCATTGCTAAAAGATGCATGTCTAGGTGCGGATTGTGAAAACCTAGTGTAATCCCGAAGAAGTTGATATTTTTTTATTTAGCTTTCCGAATAAGACCCTCCTAGCACTTCACCTAGGACTCCTAGTTTTTCCACTATAAATACCCCAACACTCCCAACTCTCTCCACCATGATCTCACTTGTAAACACTCTCTTGCTAAACTACCTTTCCAGACATCTCTACTCCCTTTTGTTGCTGTACATTCTCCTAAAACCGTCAGAAAATGAAGCTCGTCTTTGCAACTTTCCTGCTTGTGTGTTTTGCCCTCCTCAGCTCCTCTTTCTTTCAGACCACAGAAGCTGGTTCAAGTAAGAAGCCATGATCAACTTCTCATCCACGCTTTCTTTCTTTTGCAGTACTCTTTCTTCCAAAAAAAAAAAACAAATTTTTCTATAAAATTTGCTGGGTTTAGTTTGATAATTTGCTATGCTAACTGATAATATTTTTTATCATTCTTCTTAAAAATAAAAGGCTTCTGTGACTCAAAGTGCGGGGATCGGTGCGCAAAGGCAGGAGTGCAGGATCGGTGCTTGAAGTACTGCGGGATTTGCTGTGAGAAGTGCCAGTGCGTGCCATCTGGGACTTATGGCAACAAGCATGAGTGCGCTTGCTACAGGGACCTCAAGAACTCCAAGGGCAAGTCCAAGTGCCCTTGAAATCGGTCTCTCTGCATGCACCACCAGCTAGCTTGATTATTTATGTTTATTTCTTAGTGGGATTTTGAGTGATGGAACCGTTGGTTCAAACCATTAATCACTGTTAATATCCAGAGCCAGAGGGAGTGAAAAATGCAGTACTGTGTTTACAAAGGTCATAGAAATTGGGATAATATGGAAGGAATTAAATAAATATAGGGTCACATGCATGCAGCTGGGTCATTTGTGTCTTTGTTAATTAACGTGTTTTGTCCCATTATGCTTGTTGGAATATTGTCATGTATTTTGTGCTACTTTTCCCATTAGATATAATATAAATAAATTGATTTCAATTTACTAAAAATAGTCAGCAATTACCATATATTTATATATATGTAGATATATGATCTTTGATAGAATATATATATATATATATATATATATATATATATATATACACACACATATATAAATATAAAATATAATAGAAAAGAAGATGAAGAAAAGAAAATGAGAGGAAAGGTAGACAATTTGAGGATTACATTTTTATTATTCTCAAATACTGTTTGTTGAATACAAGGTCACATAGATTTCTATTTATAGGCCGAAAATTACATTGATAAATATTTCATTATGAAAATCAAATTAAAGTGATTTGATAGTTGTGAAAATAAAATCAAGAACATAATATGGAATCAAATTCTTGATTGAATATTATCTCCAACAATTTGAAATGAGCCATCATGTAAACCTTATAATTATTTACATGCACATGATCAATACCTTCAAAAGTGATCAATTTTTACGTACCTGCTACATACATTAATTCAATAAATCTTGCGATAAACTTTATAAAAAAAAATAAAGGTCTTTAATTGCAATTTAATAACATTAAACTAAGGTCTTTTGAATTAATTGACAACACCTTGATTTCTCAATAAGAATTAAGGATTTAATATTCCCCATCCTTCATCATGTATAAAAAAAAATAACATTAATTAAGGTGAATCCATGGCTGGCTGGCTGGCTGGCTGGCTACCCCCAGGGCAAATAGAGATATTTTTTCCTCTTTTTTTCTTCCCAAGTTTTAAGCAAGCGGAATTAATTGCGTTTCATTCATCAGGGTACAAGCTGGTAGCTGCTCTACAGCCAGTCTTAAATGTTTTTCATCAATCGTATGTGGGAAGAGTAATGGAGTTTGACAATTATCAGAACGGTAATTAATAGAGTAATGTTTGATAAGTCTCATAAATTTTTTACAAAAATATGGGTCTTACTAATATAAAATAATGTTTTACATTTTTTTTAGGTGAAGTCCACTTTTTTTTATAAGGGCTTGTCTATTTAAAACTTGTACAAATCATCTCTTAATAATATATAAGAGAGCCCAACTTATTATAATATTATTTCTTTTATAAAAATTACGTCTCAAATTATTATTCTTATGACAAATTATATTTGCAATCTTAAAGCTCGTGCACCCATTTTAAAAAAGATAAATAAATATGAAATTCAAATAAAAAATTAATTTTTTAATAGTAAATCTCACTTTTTTTCGAAAAGAATATACTAGACTTACATACTTTAAGATTATATCTAACATTACTCTATTATCATTTTTATAGTTTATCCATCATTAAAATTTAACAGTTAAAATAAATTTTAAAAAATGGATGACTCGACATGATCTTAACATTTAATTAAGAGCAATGTTACGTACAGTTCCCATTTGATAAGGATATTTTTTTTTCATTTAATAAAGGGCTTATTTGGAGACTGTAAATGAAATTTCTCTTTAATTAATTGTAAAATACTTGAGACTTGGGTCTCTTCCCATGTTTTTTAGCTTCTATTTAGTTTAATATTCAACATACTAAGCAGCATACCTCAAATATTAGAACCTAAAATTAATTAATTAGATTAGTAATACCTTCGTACAAATCATCATGTCCATGAACTTGGAAGGGCACATAATATAAAGTTCTGCATTGATTGTTTTGTCACGTGGGGAAATGACAAAATACTAGCTAATCATTATAACTTGTAAGAGCCCCTTCACGGCCTTCGAATCATTCAACCACAAAATAAAAAGTTAGCTTGAAATCATGATTACAATCTCATTCAGAACGTGTGGAATGCATCACATGCATGCAGCATATGCTTTTGAGGCTGGTGCTTGACCTCATCAGCAGATAAAGAGGAGATAGTAAATATCACATGGCAAAGATGCATGGGAAGGCTCAATGGTTACCATATGTTGCAATGTTTTAGCCGATGAAAATGTAGCTTTCTACGTACATTGATATCTAAAACTATGGGGTATTCCATACACTTTCTACATTTTCTTTCTGTTTTTTCGTTTTTCTTTTTCATCCTACATCGACGGAGGGAATACAGATTTCATCCTCTCAAAATCATTAGGCTGAAGGGTGATTATTCAGATTTGAAGTTACAAACCACACGATTTCCTCATAAATCAACTAAAATTTAAGAAAACTTTACGCTATAAATCGTCAGGCCCTGGTGAAGTTTGAAGTGGTTGAAGCTCTTGCTCTGGAACAACAGCACCAACAGGTTCATATGATACATTCTCTTGTCTAGATCTCCAAATCAACCATGCCCCAGAAATTGATAGTCCAAGAACCAGGGTCGCCAAAACTCCAACAGCCACTACCCAATAATTTTGTTTCCACCATGTTCTGCAATGCTCCAAAGGATTCCAATTGTGAATGTGAAAGGAAAATGCAGGAAAGATTTATTGAAACGCAATCTAGTCAAAAGAAAGGGGAAAGAATATAGTATTCCAGAAAGAATGTCAATATAATTGCAGATATGGATAAGTAAATAAAAGACTAGTTACCAAAAGCTTGATTAAACAAATTAGTATATACTTCAAAAATATAAGACTACTCAAGAAATACACATCAACATACAACAAGTTAAGCTAGATCAGGGTGCTTGGCCTGGAGAGTACTTCCACCTTTTAAGTATACGACAACCACAGACAGATTTTTTTTTTTTTTTCTTTTTGATAAGTGACATTCACATATAGACATTCACAAAGAAGAACAATGTTTGTGTGGGTGGGTGCATGCGTGTGTGAAGCAGAAGGAAATCTAAAAGATTTGTGAAGCCAGCATTGGGGTAGAAGACCAAAGGACAAAACATATATTTTACGGATCGTACTCACAACCCTGGACAGCACCTTAGAGAAGGCAATCTTGAAGATAAGTGACACAACATTGTGGTAGAAGCCAAAATTTGGGTACCAACCTAAAGAACACAAAATTACAGTTCAACAAATAGTACTCACAACCATGGAGAGCACCTTAGAATCTTGCTTCGATCATTATTTCAATCAATACAGCCTCTGATCCAAGTAACCGTTTTCAGTCCCCACCTATATTGGGAACCTATGCTGCTTCCCATCTTCAAGTTCAAGGACTGACAGATATCACTCTCTCTCCCTCCCTTCTCTTCTCTTCTACCACAAACCCAAAGGCTATTTCCTTTGTTTCTACATAAACCTGCGGGCTGCATTATAGTTTACAATTTGGCCTCATCAACTTCATTTAGTCTACAAAGTCCCAATCTTCAAGTTCAAGGACTGACCGATAGCGCTCTCTCTCGCTCCCTTCTCCTCTACCACAAACCCAAAGGCTACTTCCTTTGTTTCTACATAAATCATTAAAGTTTACTACTTGGCCTCATCAACTTTGGTCAGGCTACAAAACTTTCAATGATGATAGTATTACAAAATTAAAAGAAACTAGATGAGGAAAAAGAAAAAGCAAATAACACAAGAGCCATCTGTATTCCTTTCTCGGTATTGACTTTCCTAGGACAGGTCATGGAATGGGAATGAGTGGGAGAATGTCATAAGGGTCTAAATTGTTCTCAGAGGATTTATAATTTCCCTGAAAGTTCTCTTGGATTTCAACTTGATAGGATAAAGCTGCAAATAGCTTACCCAAAAAAAGGAAAAGAGCGAAGTGGATAATCTAGGAGGAGCCTTAAATCCCTTCCATACGGATTGTTATTCCTGGCTTGAACTATAAAGTGGCTGATATTGAATATGCTTTTTATACAGATGGAAGTACTTGAAGGACTTTGATTTACTTTGCTCGACTGTCAAGAGGTGTTCCTAGAAAGATAAGAACCATAATAATACAGGAATCTTGAGGGACTTTTGATTTAATTTGCTTGAATGTTAGAGGCATTACTAGAAAGATAAGAGGCATAATAACATGCACACACAAACTCAGTGTGATTTAGGTTCATTCGCCAAATGATTTTCTCAGGGAAGACACACACACACACAGTGCCATTTCAGGTTAATTCACATAATGATTTTCTCAGAGCAAAAGCTTCTATCTTTTTTCAATGTCACTCCATCTTACCTAAGAAGTATATATCTTCACATTTTGTTAACAATTGATTTAAGCATTTTTAAGTTGTGACTAGTCAAAATCCGAACTCCACATGTTAATAATGACACAGAAATTCCTGCTTGACTACATATGAATCTGGATCCAGCAGAGTGTAAAAAAACTCATGAATACAAGTCAAGAGAAAATAATAAGTAGAGAGAAGGAAAAGAACATACAACTTCACTGGAGGCTTGACATTAAAACCAACGAACTGATAACTTCCAAATTTCTCGGGAAGCTGCAGACGATGATCTCTTAAACGA
Source organism: Cyclocarya paliurus (assembly GCA_029856935.1). Classification (NCBI taxonomy): domain Eukaryota; kingdom Viridiplantae; phylum Streptophyta; class Magnoliopsida; order Fagales; family Juglandaceae; genus Cyclocarya; species Cyclocarya paliurus. The sequence goes on from CM056959.1 coordinate 19,125,990, forward strand.
TGAATTATGCTCTGCACAAAAGCAAATAATTATTAGGTCAAGCACAATATTAATTGATGGAATGGCTCCAGTATAACATACTTCAGCATCATGAATAGCATTACCGTTGCCATGGTATTAGAAATGTAATCAGCAGATTCATCTGGGAAGATTGCCCATTTGATAAGGGAAGCATTTGCTGTATAACTGAAGTTCAATAAATGAACCTGAAATTAAACAGTCAGCATTACTAATTGATCAATTTATTTGACTTAATAACTGCCAAAGCAGTGAAACATTAACTGATACTGACACACTGCATTAGTGGCTTTAGAAGCACAAATGGTGAAACTGAGGTAGCAATAGGGTTGGTTAGATCAGGTTGAGCACCTATTTTAATGCTATCACCCCAGATCCATTGCATTTTTTTTTATAAGTAGATCCGGAGCATTTATTATGAATAAAAGCTGTTAACCACAGAAAATCAATACTAAATACATTCCCGACAAACCAGGCCTGTATTTTCCTAGAACATTCAAATGATTTTCCTTCTGCAAGTATAACATATATACAGATTTTTAACTTGCAAATCATTCATATATTCTCAATAAAATATTTACAACAACTTAATGATGGCATAGATACAAACTTATACTTGAGGGTATGTTAAGCTAAGAGTCACCAACTACTAACCTAAACTGAGGTACCGGTAAAATCTTAAACCATTAAAGCAAAAATAGCTCAACTATACCTGAGAAACTTTAACATCCAGCACATGAGCAATAAACTCTGTAAGCTCAGTGAAATTGGGCTTCATAGAAGAGTTGTTGATGATAAGCCTCATGTCAAATGTTATTAGTCCAATCTGAAATTCACCTACGTACAATATATGGTAAACATAACATCAGAGATAACAGTCCAAGCAGCAACACAATCAACTGCATAAGAACAGCAAGAATTTCAAAAACACATTCAACAAACCAAAAGGAAATTCTTGCTCGAAATTTTTTGATAAGTGATTCTTGCTCATAATAACAGAAGAGAAGTACTAACATACATGCGGAAGAATCTTCTCTTCAATATTCTAAAAATAAATGTGTCGATCTAGTTTTATATTGCAAAAATAGAAGATCAACACATTCCAAATCATAACAGACAGTTATATCTCCAACAAGAAACCTGAGAAAAGTAATTGAGGATGACATCGAATTTGAAAATACAGCATAAAAGGAATGTATTCTCTTGAAAATCATTCTACCTGGAAAATCAGTGTGCGGCAATCCAAATGGGGCATTGGTAGGAGGCAATCCACCTGGAGCCATGGTAGGAGGAATTCCTACACTTGTATTTTGGCTACGTAAATCCACAGGAGGCGGGGCAGCGGGACTAGGGTAATGCAAGCCCTTCCATAGTTCAGAACAATTAGTTTTCCAGAAGCCTATCTTATCTTTCTCCCGATCATAAGTCACAAGGGTATTACGAACGATAATCCCTGTAACATATGATGAAAAATTAACTGAGACATCCCTTGTGATGCACATGCATGCCAGATGTTTGGGGAGAGAAGGGAATTATTTCTTTGACTTTTATATTGACATGCACAAAGCAGGCTTGAGCATAATGCAGCTTTTGGTCAGAACAAATGCAAGAACTGACTACAGAGTAAGCATGGCAAATCCCATAAACAATTTAGCGTACCTCCTAAAAGAGTAGTTGGATCATCTGCATTTTGAAAAATTCCCAGGCAATATGCACCACTAACCTTCGTATGCTTTAAGAAAGAACAGAACGAGTAAATATACAACACTATGTGCTTAACACCATTGAAACAAAAATAGATTGAGCCAAAAAAAAATAATAATAACTCAAGAAGAGTAACTTGTCAACTTACCCGGAACAAGTAGTTCTCTGGAGACAGTGACAATTTTTGTCCATTACTGAATACCATATCAACCTGAGGAAAAACTGCTGATAGTTGGGAAACATTCCTATGCAAAATACAAGCAAAGACAATCAGATGTAACTTCAAGACAACCAATCAGGCAATGGGTGCTTAAATTCAGCTTATAACCATCTGGTTAGCCAAAAAAAAAAAAACTCATGTCGGTGTGGTTTAGCCAGTACCTTCCAGCACCAGAAAAACAAACATCATGAAAATTTGGGTCTGGACCATGGATTTGCTTGAGTGAACGAATTTTATTGATCACCTACATATCACATATAATTCCCATAAACTGAGAGTTCAATACAGCAGAATCAAAAAAGTCAAGATAATTTTTTTTCTTTATAGGTAAACAAAATTTCATAGAAAACAAGAATAGGAAAGAGCCAAAGTACACGAGACACATACAAGAGCATCAGCTCTGCATGAAAATCTACTGATACAAGAAACTCATGATTGGTCACCTGTGTGATTGCTTGACCTTAAGAAAGCCCAAGCCACATCTAGACTTATACTCAAAAAGTGTCAAGGTTACAAGTGGAGCTTGTTAAAATCATACTCATTCACCTCTATTTTTCTTAACCCACTCAATCTGGGAAATAATGGAGATTACACTCACTGATGAATAGCCAAACTATGTATTGAATCACCAATTGTACCAAAAGTTTAAGCTTTTGGGAAGTGGCAAGTTCAATCATTAAAATGCATATACTTATACTTTCCTGCATATGAGCAAACTCCTGTAATAAGCAAACTTAACATGTAAGACATTTAATGGAAATTAGGTATAAATTGCGAACTTAGGGCTTCAAGGGCACTACTTTGATATCATATAAATCACCAATTATCCCAAATACTTGAATTCTTGGAATTGGCAAGCTTAATTATTTAATTTACATTCTAATACTATATAATAATGATTCCAACATTCACTATTCAAGTTATCTCAAAATCCTAAATGCTTAACAATCTTGTAGTAGTTCCACACTTGGTGGGGTTTGAACCCAAGGCCTTAGCCTCCATTCCATTCTTATAGAGAGAAGTTTAATGAGAACTATAGTTCATTGGCTAAAGTAAAGAATGGAGGCAAGCATATATGTGTTTGAGCATCAAACATATAAACCAATATTCAAATGAATTAAATTAGTTAATATAACTCATTTTCAACCTGAAATTGAAACATAAAAACATTCATCCTTTTCTTTGTCAGGCAAATGAATTTGACTATAAAAGTACATGGACTATAGGAGAAGATGAAACTTAGAGGCACAAAGTCTTACAGCATTCTTGAATGCAAGAAAAGCTTCTTTTGGAAGGTAAGCATATGTAGTTCCACTATCTAAGACTGTTCCGTGATTTCCGTCAAAGATACTTGGCTTTAACTTCAATGGCTTCCCAGCAACATGTATTTCCTTCAACTCGATATTATAATATGGACTGTTGACATCCCAAGACTAAAGCATATGTGTGAGATGCACTAAGTGTAGTCTTACTAAAAACCAATACACATAAAGCATTTTAAAAGTGTTTTACCTGCGAAAAGGATCTGAATTGCTATATATCATATCAGGAGGAGAAGAAATACCACCAAGAACCATAGCACCCCCGCCTACATCCATCCCACCATAACATAACGAAAATGAGTCACTAATAGCACCCTTGTCGACGAGTTGATCCATCACACTAAGCCGACCTCGACCCAAACCAATTATGCCATCAGCATGTTGAGTGTACAGATCACCAGTTTCCATGTCTTCACAACCAAAAACAGCACGCTGGGGAATAAGCTTGCTTTCATTGCCAAAGGAAATTATGTCCTCACCAAGCACGCCACTGCTAGAGCTCATCTCAGCATACCGTCTCTCATAAGTGCATTGAGCTCCAGCCTCATCACAGTTGCAACTAATACTGCACTTCATTGGTTGATATGTGCTAGACAATTCTGGCTGGAACCTTGGGTCCTGGATGTCATCAACATAACATTTGCTTCAATCAATCCTCTGCTAAATCTTGAGTGAGAAAAACATCATTTTTTTATTGGCATTGGGTGTCTAAGAACAACAACTAATCCCAGGGCTATAGCCCATCGGCAAGGAGTTTCCTGCTTGTGCACCTCGGGTATTTCAAAGAGAACTATATCATTGAACCCATCATTCACCAGGTATAGACAAATAGGAATCATACAGAAATCAGCGACCTTCCATTTCCACAGTAATTAATAACATAAACAAAGTCCCAATTTTGAATTTTGTTTAGCCGACATTCTCAGCAACCAACAATCTTGACATTAAACGTTATTCTCTCGTACATTAACCAGTTATAGGTATTCGTAAGCGCCTCTCAGAGTTCCTGATTTGCTAGTCTATGAAGATTAAGATACTGTTGATATGACATAAAAGAAGGACGATGCATAATTATAGATTGCAAGCTGCCCAAACAATGATTACAAGCTCTAGAGAACAATCAAAAGCGAAGCCGAACCTGATGCTTCCCACAGTGTCCACAGTTAGAGCAGGGAACATAGGTCACAGTACTACCCGTATCTACAATAAGCGCAAATTTCTGCGGGGGTGTCCCGATCCATAACCGCGTCGTATAGTAACTACCAGAAATCCGAAAGCACTTCAATTACGATAAAATACTTAAAAAAAAGTCATGCAAGAAGAGTTAGGGGAAAAAAAAAAAGAGCGAAAGCATCAGGAAGAGCAACCCGTGGGAGAGGAGATCGTCGTAGAGTCTCATGCGAGCGTTTGGGGGGGCCGAATTCTGGAGATTGCGACGAATATTACGATGACGGGAAGTATTAGGGTTAGGGGAAGAGAGATAAAGAGGAAGAATCATCATCGGCGGCCGGAGGGAAGGATCGGAGTCATCGAGGGCAGAGGAGAGAGCGATTAAGGAGGAAGAAAAGATGAGGAGCGCAGAGGCTAGTAGGTGAGCCAAGGTCCGAGCCATGGGGTTTCACGGCGAAGATGAAGCCGAAGAAGAAGCCGGTGCGTGTTGGGTGGGGTTGCAGAGGACCGAATGGAAAGTCCTCTGTTCCTTTCCCAACGATTAACGGGTGAGCTTCATCTCACTTTGCTAAATAAGATTTTTTTTTTTTTTAAGTCAACGAATAATTAAATTCAACTATAATAATTTGACCCTCTTCTTCTTCTTTGTCTAGGTCTTAATTTTCCTTTGAGATATTTAAATTTTTCTTTCATAAGAATAAAAAAAAATTAAAGAGAAAGAAATCATGTTTACAAAAATATAAGAGGTATTAATAAGAGAGAAAATTTAGTTATAAGCTATATTTTTTACGTAATCAACACATTTGTTAGGGATCTCGGTCTTGTCCCTAAACACTAAGTCCACGAGCTCGCCTTAGTGATGATGATGACCGAGTGTCAAGCCTTCTTGCTTGGTCTTGCACGTATGATGGCAATGATGGGTTCTTAAATTAGTAAAGGTATGGTGTTTAGTGATGGAAAAGATGGTAATGATAATGAATTTGGGTGATCTAAGTGATGGTTTGGTATGTTTAATGCAATGTGGAATGGGTAGAAGGTTGCCCTTGATGTTGGGACAACTTGGATAATGATTAGGGTTGGTATGGTGAAGATAGGCTAGGGTTTGGATGGTGGCTATGAGGAATTTCGAGATTGGAAGAGTTGGATTAGGGTTGCAGTGCAAGATGAGTTGTTAGGGTTTGGAAGAGATGTGGATGAGTGGGATTAGAGTTTGGTGGCTAGGGTTGGTCGAATATGGAAGTGGTTAATGTGATCCCTTGATTGTAGGATCAAATATGGGTAGTGTCACTTTGGGTTTAGGTTTAGGGTTGGATGATGGAAGAAAGGTTTAGGGTTTAAAAGATGGTGATGGGCGGCTAGGTCAAATTCAAATAAGGCAAGAGCCGCCAAATTTGAATTTGAATGAAGAGGGAATATGTGTTTCGGTTAGGACTAGGTAGAATGTAGAAGAAGACCAATTTAGGTAAGTGGCCAATATGGGAAATGTGGGATTCAGCTAGGCCAAAGTAAGATTGAATGAATGATAGATATGGAGTGATTAGGGTTGGAGTGATTCTAGGGAAGTTCATAGAATTAAGAGATTGGCTAAGATAAGATATGGAAGGTCTTTGGTGGTTTGAGTGATTCTAGGGATGTTCATAGAATTAAGGGATTGGAAAGTGAAGATAGGATAAGGAAGATATGATTTGGAGATGGGTAGGTGGCTAGGGTTTGATCCTAAATGGTAAGATGCATGTGAGTTGTTGGGAATTGGATGTTTGACTAGGGCAATGGGTGCATTTCGAATTTTGGAGGGATTTGAAGATGAGATAAGGATTTCTAAATGGTAGGAATTGTCTTGTGGGAGTCTAGGGTTTAGTTGGATGAAGAGTGGCTAGGATTAGGATTCCTAAAGTTTAGGAGATCCTTATGGAAGGTTAAGCTAGTATTTCCAAATGAGGCAAGATTTGTGTATGGCAAGATTCGGCTTAGTGGATTCGGCTAGAGTTAATGGATATGATGGAGGCTACGTCAAGTGATTTCTACAGCAAGATATGTGTATGGAATGTATATGGCAATAGGTAAAATGATGTAATGTATCTGGCAATGGTGAATTTCGGCCAAGGGCTAATGTGGGTGAGGGAAGGCTAATTTTGGTAAGTGGAGCTTATGGAAAATATGGCCTTGGAAAGATGGAGGCTTAGGATGTGTGTGGTATGTAAGAAAATGTAAGGAAAATATATGAATGATGGATGAATAGACTCAACAAAAGAGAAAACTCTCTTTATGGTTTATATGGATATTTCGAGAAACCAAAGAATACTAAGATTAAGGCTTAGGATATCTTTGATATGCAAAAAAGTAAAGTGAACAAAATGGAAAATATAAGAACAACTAGAAAGGATAAGAACAATGTATTTTTGGGTTTTTGAATATAGAATGGAAAACATAGACAAGAGATTGACAAATTGAATAAAACAAAAGCAATACTTATAAGATTGATAGATAATTCACCATCGATTCACGAATTTTACGATGATGAAATAAGATAGATTGAATCACACATATTCACGAATTTCAAGGTGATGATCATCTACTAGGGATTTACGAATTTCACCCAAGTAGCCTAAATGCTAAGCACCGAAAGGTGATCTCAAGAACAATAATCCACCCACTTAGGGATTTACCAAATTGTCAAAAAATGTAAAATGAAATGTTTAAAGGTCCTATTTATAGATATTACAAAGTGAAAACTCCCAATAAGTCTCTTGAAATATAATTAAATAAAATAAATAAAGATAAATAAATGATATGGTCTTACATGACCAATGTGGCCCGTGATATGTCTTGGCCCTTGGTTGACCTTGGCTAGCCTTAATCCTGGAAGTGACTCGATCTTTGTTGTCCATGCATGCCTAGGATCTTGTCTTTGGGCGGTTTTTTATGGGATCCCAACAATATTACTAACGTTGAAGTTTTTCATATTAATTATACTTAAAAAGTATTGGAGTTTTGATTTTTTTTTTTTTTAGTTATAATGAATCCCACTATAAATGATGCATTAACGTATCAACTTACGTGTAGTAAAATTCTTAATAAAATATTATTTTTAAATAATATTTTAATAAATGAGTTTAACACGTAAAAATTAAATACATAAATATTAAATCGTATAGGGCCATAATTTATTTCATTGTTATAAGAGTTCAACATGATTAAAAAGAGTATTATGAAGAGGATTGAATGGAGGAAGAAAATAAATAGGTGAACAGCATTTGAGAGAGATAAAAGAGACAAATGCAAACTTCCAATACAAAGGATAAATGCTCTAGATGCATTAGGTTTATTCTTCCTCGTTTACAAACATCTATGCTACATCATAGGCACATAGGTTCAAAGTTAGATCGATTCATTCAAGGTCACTAATTCATGAGTGATGCTGGATACAATTTTAAAGCGTGTATGTCTTGCATATTCTCTTTGAAAAAAAAATAGGGTCCGCCATTAAAAAAAAGAATTTTTTTTCATGTGGGTTTCAAATTTATTGATTTTTTAAAAAAAAATGTCCAGAACTGGTATAATCTAGAACTACAAATATCATTTCTCTATAGGTAATTAATTTAATTTGATGGACCAAATTTGGAGCAACCTTTTTCCTTAACCAAGGGTAACCCTTTTTGTAGTATTTGAATACAATTCATTTAATAATTAAGTTGTTTGTTCATATTAATATTGGTTCAAACATTAAACAAGTCAAGTTTATATACGCTTTGATAAGGGGCAAGATGATTTATATATAAAAAATTATATTTGTAAGTCAGTGTAGAAGATACGCTTTCCTCACTATTGACGTGACATTATATGATTTGTAATAATTATTTAAGTTTTCAAATACTATAAATTAAATATTATCGAGTCAACGATATGAATGACGTGTCCTCCGCATCAATTTGCAAATATAAATACTTTACCTATATATTACCTTTACAAATTAACGTAAGTTATCTACTGCATTGGGGCTTTGATTTTTTAAATGGCTTGCTTAAGACTTGATAGGGATAGATTGTTAATAAATCCCAGCCTCCATATTTATAGCTAACTTTTAAAGAGAATATGAGAAATGAAAAAGTTTTGATCAACATCTTGTCAAGTTCTTGAGAGCTTTAGGTGGAAGGAGAAACACGTGAAGTAGATCTTACAATATTTATTGATATTCGTGCTTATTTTTTGGATAACATTACTCAATCAATACCGTAAAACCAACTTTATATATCTATTTCTCTCGTATTTAAGATGCTAAAATTCATGTAAGCACTTGAGAGATCGTTTTCTGAAAAGTTTTGGCAGAAGTCAGAACAGGAAAGAGAATATAAACTGCTATGTTGGGGATTGAACAAGAAGAAAATTCGATACACTGAAGTTCCTAAGTTTCATTGATCTTAGAAGCAAACCACTCTGCAGAAGTCCTCACAAAAACTGAAAGCAAGCGCATGTTTCAGTGAAATATCGTTCGAAGAAATAAGTCTCGATAGAGCAGTTGAGGCTGCTGCTTTGCCAAAGGCTATTATTCGCTTCCTCTACAATTTGAGTTTGCTCAGATCAACTTTTTGGACAGGATAAGTATATGCCTCGTAATTGATTTTCTGACCCAAAGTACTTAGTTTTGTGAGAGCCGTTATCAGATCCACCTGAAAAAGAATCAAGAACCCATGTTAAATCCTTTTTATTTTCCTCCTGCAAAAGTATGTAAGAAAAATGTGAAAAAAATTCCCTCAAGTTCTTGCCCGAACTTGAGTCTTGAGAGGGAGAGAAATAGACACATGACTTGAGGCCCTCAAGTTCTTGATCCAAGAAAATGACTCTGACCTCATAATCCGTCTGAGATACTGTTTCTCGGCTACGTTGATATTTCTGAACCCATGGAGAAACATCTGGATCAGTGGCCAATAAGGTCTCGGTTTCAGCCTGATCTGGCCCCAAAAATGCAGACATCACAGCTAGCTGGCCAAACAAGCAAACAAACATCAGCAACTATGATCAAAATGAATACACTCCCTCAAGCTAGCTTTAACTTGAATGTTACAATACCCTTCGATTTTACTCATATTATTTCCTTCATTTTTAGCCCTTCCGGTATCATTTGAATTGTTTATTGAATGGAAAGCTTAAACCAATGTGAACTGTTCACGTATAAGTATAATGCATCCAAGATGCCACTCTAGCATGGAACCTATAATACCGAGAAGTTCAAGTAAGATGAAGAACTCCTACAAGTTGCAGGTCAGGATATACAACATAGCTTACACCATGATTTCGATAAGGAAATAACCTTTTTCACTTTATTTGATTGTTTCACGTTTGGCTGAGGGCTGCATCTCAGAGGATCTTTGTTTTGGGTCACAGATTATAAATAGACACATTATTGGATAAAGAAAAAAGACCTGAAGTACACTCAGCAGCAGCAAAGGCATTATTGTTTCATATAATACCTGGCGGGGACCAAGGCCAATAGTTGAGAACTTGTCCTTCATTTCCTTAACACTTGCTTTGTCCCATTGGGGAACCCTCCCTGCTGGATCTGGCTCTTGGGTATCTGCCCTTCCAAACTCCCTGTCGAACAAGCCCCACTGTACCCAATAACAGTTGTATGAAAAAACTATCAATTTACATTCCAACTCTGTCTATTGCATATCCAGTTGCTTGATGTTTCACCAAAGATTATAATGGCAGAAAACAGCATCGATTGAACTCTATGAGATCACTTAACTGACGAATTGTAGGTTGATCTAGCTTTGGGAATAGTAACATGATTCATCCAAATTAAACTATGAGACGAGATTGCACAAGTATTCAGTGATAAATTAAACAGACTGCAACAAGAATTAAGCGTACATTCAGTAATTATGAGCATTATACATCCTTTAACTTCTCATGATCTAAAACTATGCATGCGAAAATCGAACTCAAAGACGCACTTGAAGATCAGCAGAATTGGAACTTCAATGAGGAACACCAGGGATTTGCAAAGGTTCCGTGTACTTTTGGTTACATTATTCAATATTTGCCTCAAAGAAGTTGAGGCAGATGCTTAGTTTCTCTTTCAACCCTTCATGTCAACTCAAGTAAAATTGCTCTAATTGTAAACTACATGAGTATAAAAGCGAAACAGAAAGAGAGAGAGAGGGAGGGAGTTAGCTTTTTATGTAAGAAAATGTGGTGAATCAATTAGTGAAGAAATCCCTTGGCTGGCGTAGCTGCAGACTTCCTGTTATGCTTTGCGGACAAATTCTTCTATTCCAAGGCCTATCTCTGCATAATCAGAGAGTTAAGTCTAGAATCCCTAGGAAAATGCAGGTTTTTCTACTAGCACAAATTGAAAAGATAAACATATTTTCTGCAGTATCACCATCAAGGGTAAATATTGGCCATGAATATGAAATCTCCAGTTTATGCTTCACCAAGTGGCATTTAGAAATTTAATGAATCATAAAGTTGATTATGGTAATATAAAGTAACTGAATATCATGAATTGCCCCTTTAAGCAATATGTATTGCGCAAATTATTAATGACTTTGAGTATGACAGCAATGACACAAGTAGTAAGTAACAAACCTGCCCATTTGAACCATATGCAGAATACATTAAACTCCCTTTCTCTTCATTCCCACCGCATTTGCGAATGGCAGAAGCTAGAAATGTAGCCTTAGTGGCACTTTGGGCTACATGGAATGAAGGTATCTTAGTCAGGGGCAGAAGCAAGAGATATAATGAAAAGAATGTTTAGGAACCTATTTTATTGGCCATTGCACTGGGCCACACTACGAGCATGATGGTCATGTATATAGTTCATAGTTTGAACTTGGTGATATTTAAAATGTTGAACCTGCATATTGGATGAGGTCTGCATATGAAATGGGTCCACCATTGGAAAATGAATCTATCTCTTTCTTTACTTCCTCTAATAAATTTAAAGCAGCAGAAAGCCCCTTGTTTTCAGGCCTGCTTAACTCTGAACTTCAAGCAAGAAAAACACAGAAAAGAAAATTAAGATGAGTTTTCAAGAAGAAAAATTAAGAATGCTTTAAAGTGAAGCAAAAGAAGAGGGATGAACCTTAAAGTGACAATATTTAACATAACTAAATAAGACATTTAACAACTTATAATTATATGTACATTACTCTTCCCATCCAAGTCAGGCCCCAACCACTAAAATCCTTGACACTTCAGTAACCAGGTAAAAGAGACCAAAACTGGAAGTAGTAAGCATTCTAAACATCTTATATTTTCAGCTGACAGGTAGGCTCAGAAAGAGCAGAGCATATATTTCTGACTTTTAAGCAGGTAATCACACTTGGACTGATTTAAACTTGCATATAGGAACTCATGGCCCCAAAATTTTAAATTAAGATTTCAGGAGGCAGAACTCAGAAGTCTTAAGGTTTATGCTTTTACTTAAAAGCAGTAATGTCATAAGTGACATGTACCTGAACCGTATGGATCCATTTGGCCCCCCGGATTTTGTAGCCTACAAAGTTAATCAGACCCAAATCAGCACTGTCCTTTCCTTTTCTCATTTAACAGTTTAACAAAGCAAACGACTTATCCAGAATTCGTAAATTTCAACAATTAGGGATTTTGTCTGACCTTATCATAAGTCAGGGCATCATTCAGTGCCAAAGTTAATAGGGGTGAGATAAGGTCTAGATTTCCCTGAAACAATACATGGAAATGTGACAAGATCTAATAAGAAAGCATGAAAGCATCATATTCAAGCTTTCAATAAAACATAATTGTGAAGTACACCAAGACTATTCAACATAATAGGAGTGCATGTTGACAGGATTTACCTTTATACGGGTATAAAGGATTCCCTTGATACTTGCTGTAAAGAAGGAGATGTGAATATGGATCAATAGCTCATTCCAGAATAAAAAAGTAGTGTTTGAAGAACTCACATTGAAACTCAGAACGCTGTCTCCGTTGTATCAAATCAGCAGCACTAGCATTTTTTACAAAGGATCCTGAGCTTGCCATCAATTCCTAAAAAGAGATCACAACTGGTAAAAACTAATCAAAACATCATTTTAGGTCAAAGCATTTTGTATCCATCTCAACATGTGTTTCTTGTATACCTACACATCATTGATTCATCTAAGAAAAGAGTATCTAATTCAGATTTTTTTATAGCTATTAGAGTCATCATTGTTTTTGGCAATTCTATTTTTTAAACTGCAATTCACTGAGGATTTTTGGTGTTCAACTAAATTTCTAAAAAATCATAGAAACAGATATACTGGCTTCCTTTAGCAAAGTGAGTATTTGTTAGAGCTTAATAAGTAGATGTGAAGGTAAAGTGATCTCAGACCGAGATTTATGGAATAATGGTCAGTATAACAATTCTGGCAAGTTAGCATGCATACATCATGCAATTCACAATCCACAAAAATATATCATAAATAATTCTCATTCTTTCCAAAGAACTCATTCGAATAGACTGCTAAGTTCAAAAGTTTCTATTTCAAGGATCTGAGACTACTTAAGGCCAAGGAAATCGAAAGAATCATGAAGTAAATTTATTAAAAAAAATGTATATGTAAGTAGAGGAAGGGTCTCTAACCATGCCAATGGTAACACCAACACACTTGAGAATGTCTCTTCGACGGAACTGATCATCATCCTCAGCGGCAACATCAGTTTCCATTTTATTACAACGAATTACAACCTGAGGCCGGACAAGCAAATGGTAGTTGTCAGACAATCTGATTCAAACATAGCTACGAACCAAGAATCATGTTTTAAGTGATTAACTGTATCCCATTTCTCATTCTCACAAGAATGAAAACGCTGCATTCCCATTTCTTTTCTCTTTTTTAAACGCTATAGTCCCAGATAGGTATGGCAAACTTACTGCATGAGAGGCGTATCTGGAGGCAACAGGAGCAGTGCTGGTTGTGGTTAGAGATGGGGCAGGAACAATTGGAACCAGACGAGGGAAAGTAGAGAGGAAGGAGAACCCCATTGCCTGATCAGCTTAACTCTCTTTGTTCTACTCTTCTGACAGAATTGTTGGAGCAGTTTAATGAGCGTGAAAAAGGTCTTAGAAGTTGGTTTGTGTGGATCGGAGAGCGCGAGTGAGTTCATGATATGCTTTATCCTTCCTATCTTTTGTTGTCCAACTAAAGCTGGCCATGTCTAGTTGGATCCGGATCCTTCTCCGTTCGTGACTCCCTGTTCTCCTCTGACTGAGCTAACCCGACCCGTGTGCGACGGCAACCAATCCAAAACCATACAACACACATGATTTTCTTTTCTTTTCTTTTTTGTTTTATTCTTACTAAACTAAAAAAATTCTTCTACTTGTCATCAATACACCACACATTTAAAAAAGAAAAAAATTATGTATGGTGTTTACGTCATGTTTTGTACACATTTGGGCCAAATTCTAACAACTCAGGTCTTCTAAAACGGGTCCTGCACAAGATAAAAAAGACTGCGACTTTGAGAGGACGACTTAGAGGCCGGGTAACCTCTGATATCAAAGTTAGTAAATATTATTGGAGGGTAACAAATAAGTAAGAGAATCTAAAGATCATAGAGTTTTTTTGGTACTTGGGGTGTTGCTATTTATATTGTGTCTGGGGAGTGTGCAGATAATCTTTTTCCCACAAAGTCCGTGCTTTTTTTTGTGTTTGATGTCAAACCTTCGTTAATGTGGTGTGGCTCTGCATCGACTCCATAAATGTGGTGTGTGACTTAATCAGCAGCATCATTAATGCGGTATAGTTTCCTAACCTATTATCCAATTTACATGAATCATAGATGACCTGATGTGAATGAATTGAGGGTCCTCCGTGTTTCCCGTGCATTCTGTGAAGGTACTATTTCGAAGGGTGGCTGCAAAGTGTCAAATTGATAAGTCTTGTTGACTAAGCGGCACCCCTTCTTGGTAGATATTCTGTTCCTTGCTCGAATAGGGAAGCCTTTGGGCCGAGTTCTGGGTTGAGACCTAGTGGGTCTTTACCTAGGTGAAAATTTCCTTTCATATATAGTGTGTAGTGTAGAGATGATAAGTAGAATTTTTTCCAATAATAACCAATAAAAAGTAGAAAATTTTAATTTGCAACTGAGTTTGGACTCTATAGGACACACCATGTGTATTGATAAGTAGTAAAATTGAAAATTGAAAATTTTTGAGTTTATAAATAGAATTTTTCTATCTTTGAGTTTAATTTTGTAAATCAAATCTTATCAGGTCAACGTTTTAAATGGTGCACTCTCTACACTAATTTACAAATAGAAGCTTACAGAAAGTATAGGGGAGATGGACAATCCAAATATTACTTTATACAAAGTGTGATTTTCTTAGGAAATTGGAAAATAAATGAAAAATCAAAACCAATATATTGATCTGGTCTCATGACATCTCCACTTCATGGGTAAGAAAAATATTTACAAGCTCGCTTATTAACGAATCAAAAATATGACTAATGTATAAGCCTACCACGTCTCTAAAATAAATAATATATATAGATATTTATATTAGAGATGGGCAGCAGGAGCCCGCCCGAGAGCGGGAGTAGGTCTACCCCGCCCTGCACCATACAGGTGGCACCCCTAATTTATATTTTGAGTTTTTTATAATAGTAATCAGCCATAGGAAGGATCACACAAAAGGTTATATATGTCGGTAGGCCACTTCTCTCTCAAACGAAACCCTTCGTCTTTTTGGGGTTGAGGAATATATGGTAGGATGAAACTATAGGTGAAGATCAGAAGAGGGCCATGTCCTGTCCTACTCCAATCCCTCATTTTTCCCATCACCTGAACAAAGGGTCAAAGATACCTGAATGCCAGGAAATAAGGAAACAAATGTGGGCAGTGAAACAAAAAATGTAATTCTTTGACTTTTATTGCATTCGATGACCATGAGTGAAATACAACATATATGGAAGTTGTCAACTATTCACAATATTGTATCCCTGATAAACTCCCTATGCAGCTCTTTCAAACCAGGCTAACTCCTCCAAGGGGAAAACAAATGTACATTGGAGGCCAGTCTTTGGCGATCCCAATTCTGCCGTGCACCCTAATGCAGTTGTCTTTTTCCATACGAACTTTCCTATATCGGCCACGGTTTTCTTCAAGGTCAGAATATACACACTGCATCCCATGGCAGCAGAACACCAGCTTGTGTTGCTTCAACAACTTGAATGGAATGCAATGCACCACCAACCCACTGGCACAGGAAATCGTTTTCGAGAGCAATTGCTCAGCATCATCTGATCTACCAAGTTATGAAAGAGGTGTTCATATTTGGTGATTCCCTCTGACATAAACAATCTGGTAAAGGGTTTACGTAAAAGGCTTCTTCTGAGCGAAACCTATCCATGCCCTTTGTTCCTGAAATGGGGCCTTTTCTCTTCCTTGGAGACCCTTGCCTATCCAATGTAACAATCAAAAACCAAATCAAATTGTGAAACGTATGTGCTGCACAGTCATGAAATTTTGCCCCAGCAGGAGACCAAAACAACAAATTGTAAAATGTCCAACGTGTAGCTACTACTAGCCGCAAACGCTACAAACTTATCACTTTCACATACCGTCTCCGATGTATTTCAATAATTCGATTTGATAAATTTTCGCCTTCTTTCAGAGTTCCCCGCTCAACTTTGTCAAACAGACGAACAAGAGCTTTCCTGATGGACAGAGAAGCACATAACTACATTAAAATCGGCAATTGATGGGAGCATGCGTGATCAAGAGAATAGTCATTTAATCCAAGATTAACTATCAACAAGAAATTGTCTTGCCTGTCAGGAGCTATTGTTTTCCTATGTCCAAGAAAACGGCGATGACCTTCAACTGCCCTTGCCATGTTCCCAGAGTACGATGGAATAAATACATCACTTTCGACAGAAACAATGTAGTCAAGTGCAGCAAGTTGAGAGGCATGATCAATAAAAGGCTCCAGCTCCTCCACAGAAGCCAATTTTTCCTGCCAGGTGATCACAAGAAGCAAATTAATTTTATATATTTCTTCTGTTGTTCGTGTTTCTGTTTCTGGTCCTTAGCAGCCCTCCCTCTCCCCAAAATAACAATACATGAATATAAAAGGGAAGCAGAAATAGTGTACATTTTAAAAACATTTAACACAGAGAGAGAGAGAGAGAGAGAGAGAGAGAGAGAGAGGGAGCAAAATTGAGCATGATTTTCAACTTCAATTTCTCACAAGTTGAGTTTAATTCATTAGTGATTCAAGTAAGCTAGATTAGGTCTCTTCATAATGCTTAGTAGCAAGTATCTAATTTCTATGCGTCTTTTTATATTTAGGAATTTGAGCTTGTTTTTCTTTTGGTTTTTTCCCTTGCAGCATCTTTCATGCATTTAAGTCACCCAAATTGCTTCTGTCGTGAGACATTCATCCAATTATCACTTCCTTGCTTTTCTCTTTTTAGGGAAAAATACACTTTGCACCCTCTAACGACTATACATTTTACACTTTGTATCCCAGACGCTAGTTAATTTGATCAGATGATGCTACCTAACACAAGTGTTTTTAACTAGACATTTTATGTAATTATTAAAATTCAAACATCAGATATAGGTAGAGCTAACAATCCAAGCAAATTAAGATCCAACTCTAGTTATAAACAAAACATAAAATGCATTCTGTAGGTCATATGCTTCTTAAGGAGAACCCACTAATTTGTCAAGATGATGTTCCATGTTCTTGGAGCTTGCCTTTAATACATACGTCCAAAAATTTTATTTCTAAGCAGACACCTGCTTCAATTATCTTGAAGTCATAGATTTGCCGATGAAACCAGACCTAGTACACATTACACATAAATGTCGAATCGGGCTCAAACTACTTGACCTGCCGAGCCCAAGTCCAATGGATTCACCAATTTAAAAGTCATATACAGGGTACAAGAGCCTGCACTGGGAGAAGGTTCACAAGAGCCTGGAGGTTTCCATTTGCATCATCTATCACTATAACAATAAACTTTTGTTAACGTTTTCAATCTGTAAAGCATAACTCGTGAAATCCCATGATGCTGTTCAAAATTGGAAGTCGGGCTAATAAAGAGGGTTATTCAGCATCTCTACGAGTACTTTGAAAAGACAATAGAATTTGATAAACCTGTATGGCTTCTTTAATTACCCCATTTGATCTCCTTAAGATGAGATAATCAAACAAAAGAATGCAGTTTAATACCTTGCTCATTAATATGGGATAGCGGGATCGCAGATCAGCCATATGAGAATCACCTCCATATATCTCTCCAGCAGCGATGTATATAGGAGTGTTTGATGGGTATCCAAGAGCAGAAAGAAAAATTCCAACTTCTTTAGGAGTTAAGGGGCAGTAACCTTTGGATCTCTGTTGCCCAGAATCAATGTCCTTTATTTTCCAGTGTGCAGTGTTCTCCCTAAAAGTTCAGAATAAAATTAATACATATAAAAGATGTTGGTATCGCAGATGAACTGTTCTACAAATGAATTCAAGAAAATTAACTTATCATCCAGGATAACAACAATAAGTATTTCGTACCTGATCATCTCTAGTTCATCAGCTTCAGCTGGAGACAGATCATGTGTGCAACCACTAAAGGCAAGCATGTCCTTCTCATAGCGTAAATGCAGAGCAATGTAATGACCAAAGTACCTCATCCGATCGACCAACAACTACAACATTAATGAAAAAAGTTAATACTAGTCATTGCATGGGACACAAGGGAGATAAAGCCACTTTAGATAGCAGATGAGCATTTAGGTCAGATTACTTTTCCCATTGCTTCAATTCTAGGTGAGAAACGGAGGGCTTCGTAACAAGCACGACAGCGCAATTTCTGAATGTTTGGAGGTAGATTATTATTTGCTAAGCGAGAATCAGATTTGGCAGCACGAATAACCTGAGAATAAATATTATATAATAAGATTGCATCGAAAGGCAAAAGTAACCTGACAAGATAGGTGAATAATAAGAGGATTGAATTGAAAACAAAGTCCAATTTCCAGGAATCTGAAGCATTTAAACCTGATAATCTTCATACATGCTAGCTATCTCCCCCTGGTAGTAAGCCATGCCAGACCAACTCCTAAAATGCTTGACTGCTTTAGTAGCAGTAGCCAGTTCCTTAGGCAGCTTTTTTACAACTTTCACATCATTAGCCAGAGCATTCATAAAATGATCTTCATCAAAAACATCTGAGAAGTTGCTGCAGATTGAGCAAAGAAATGTAATTATCACATCATTTTAGTAACTAGTCAGAATATATATTTTTTCCTTAATTTTTTTTTTTTTTTGGATTTTGGGGGGGGGGGGGGATTAGAGTCAAGATTTCTACCTAGAGTCCTGCCAAAATGACTGCTTATCGAGTTCTGGAATTACAAGAGTGGCATCTATGATGCGGGCTACAGCTACCATGTCGCATATCTGCAATTTAATGAGAAACCTAACTGAGATAGAAAAAGTAGCCATAAACATTATTCACCAAAACCTAATTTAGCAAGAAAGAAATTTGAGGCCAATACTCATGGAAATTAGCAACCAACAATCAAGGTTGTCTAAAATGTTGGAAGTGAACCTCCATTTTCAGTCCAGTGTCATAGCACAAAGCTTTTGGGACTAATTTCATGTACCATTTAATCAATCATACTCTCAGAAGTGTTCAAATAGTACAAAAGGATTCCATGCACCATCATTCCATAGCTTGCAAAAGAT
The DNA here is from genome assembly GCA_029856935.1 of Cyclocarya paliurus. NCBI lineage: Eukaryota > Viridiplantae > Streptophyta > Magnoliopsida > Fagales > Juglandaceae > Cyclocarya > Cyclocarya paliurus. Next base: position 19,145,131 of record CM056959.1, read on the forward strand.
GTAAAAGTGTATGATTGCTTGGAGCGACATTATAAAAAAATATTAGTTGGGACTGGTTGTATTCTAAGTCTTCCACTTTGCAACAATCATAGATAGAACTGTAAGATGACTAGGACGTATGCAATTCAAGAAGAATGTAAAATCGTAAATGTAATATATATATATATGGCTGTATACAACTATCAAGCTTATCGCATGAAACTAAAAAGGGGCAGTGGGAGTGTGGTACAAACCCCAGCACGCATCTGGTTGAGCCCACCATTCGTATGGACTAGAAGGTAACCTCGAGACTCAACAGGAGCTGAATAAACAAAAACGAATCAAGAAGTAAGTGAACAGGGATTTCATTAATGCCACAACAGCTATGAGACCAGCCACTTCCTTACCTGTATAATTAGCACTAGGCTTTATGCAGGGCACAAAATCACGATTTGACGGAGGCTTCCATAGCTTGTACAACTCCAATGTCCCACTAGCACCAGCCAACTGTCAAATCTAAGGGAGTGAAAACATGAAAGATGCATGACTACTTCGTATCAATATGCACACCTAAATCTAAGAGACTCAAACCACTGGTAACCACAGGCACGAAGCAACTCAAAGAACAAATCAACCCCACATATTAGAAAGGAATATTAAAACTTCTTTCATGGCAACAAAAAAAATCAATAGAATCATTTTGGTTTAGTTGACTAAAAGGTTGATATTTTGAGTGTTAAGTTTTACATTGAATTTCCTTCTTGATAAAATCTTCGTTCAACTCTAAACCAAATTATTTATCAATAACAATAACTTCAATTTCGTTTTGAGAAGTGAGAAGAGAGTTATTACTAACAATAACTTAAATTAACAATTGCAATTTCTTTTATTAGCCGAATCCCATCATCAACCAAACATGGTACATAAAAAATTAAATCATGGGATGAATGGTAGAAACAGAAACCTGGAGAGAAGATTGAGGCGCTTTGGATAAGTGGGGCGGAGCAAGTTCTCGCGTCCAGCTTCGCTCGGTGCCAAATCTCTGATGTTTGAATTCATGTTGCTACAAATAATTCACAAGATATTACCTTAGATCAGTGAAACCCCTATTCCACAAAACCCAATACAAATTCAAAAATAATAATAATGATGATGATGATGACAGTATAACAAATATTAAACCACATGTAAAAACTTTCCACACTGGAAGACGATACAGCGACGTTCACAAGTCAATGAATAGGCATGATCAATCTCAACAATAGACAAGAATATCTACCAAAAACAAGAACTTTCAAAAAATAATAATAATACAAGTTTCCACACACGGGGACCGAGCGGTTGGAGATCACGAAAGTTTCTAGAAAAAAAGCGAAAACCCACGATCAGAAATGGAAAGCCCTAGAATCTTTTTGTTTTTTTGGCAACAAAGAGACGATATGGCAGGCTATAAGAGAGAGTGGATTGGAGGGGAGGGGAGTTGTTACCGTTGGAAGCTTGTAGGGATCAGGGAATAAGTTTGAAACTTTGGATGAAGAGAAAACGTGGACGTGGAAAGAGAGAAGAGCCACAAGCCCAATTGCACAAATGGCGAAACTTAACATCTTCCGAAGTAGAAACAAAGGTCTCAATCTGCGCCTCTGCATCGTTTTCTTCCTTCCCTTCTTTCTAGAACTCTCTCCAGAGACTCTTCTTCTCTATGTCTTTTATCTCACTCTCAATGACTAAAACAAACAATGGGAAACATCCATTTGCACCATTGAATTGCTCTATGATTCGTTCGGCACCTGTCGCTCTCTCCGTCGTCGCTCACTCAGACTCTGTCTCTGGTGCTGAGACGAGAGTTACCGAGCAAAGCGGCCAAGCTGTTTTTGTTTTTGGGTTCCTAAACTTCCTCTCTTTGTTATTGCGGTTGTTGATGTTGTTGTGTGCTCCCCCCACAATGCCTTTGGATGGTATCAAAGGATTCTCTCAGTCGGCATTAAAAAACAAAGTGCTTGAATTCTCGTAGCTATATTTTTATTTTATAATTATGAACCATATCTGAAAACATAGTTAGATGTCTCTATCAACAGAATGTATCCAAAATATATACCTTATTATAAAGTGGTGGGTGTGTCTGTGCGTGTGTGAGAGTAAAATATATGAGTTATTGTGTTATCAAGTCGGTGCGGAGACTATACTATCTATATTATTTAAATAATAAGATTTAATTTATAAGATTTAAATTTTAATATTTATTTTTTAGATTAAATTATGTCATGTAAGTACTTTATTAAGTGTGCTCTATACAAGTCACTACTAGGTCTGGTTTGATTTCACAAATTTTTCAAACTATCTAATCTCATCACATCTTAATATCTAAATATCAATCAAATATTTATATTTTTAAATTTTAAATTTTCAACAATTTTATCTAATTATTATAAATTTTCTAAACTTTCAAACAAAACACAAAAATAATTTAACTTTTTTAAATTTAAATTCAAAAAATTATATTTTAACTTTATAATTTTTTTATTCAATTTTTTCTTTTTTCTTTTTCAAAATCTCATAAAAAAATTTAACTGAAATCATTTCACCAGTATTTATAAATTATCTAATTATTATTTATAAATTTATCATCGTATCTCATCTGTATAATCAAACGAGATCTAAGAATGTAACCACAGGACAATAAACTCAACGATGAACTTAAATAGGGCACTATCTCTTCGCATTTATATTAAAAGGAAGAATGAATGGTCATTGCAAATCTAAATGGCATGGTAATCTTGGGACGAGTCGTATAAATCGTCGGTCTTGGGATTGAAATAATGTACTTATACTTTTTGATCATCTGACTAGAATTTTATCTTGAACTACCCTAATTTTATAAATAGATTAACATTTATCTTTTTCTAAATTGTAAAAGTGTTTGGATCATAAATGATAAGAAATCTCAATCCTCAAAAAACATGTATATTCAATATCAAAAAATATATACTATATTTTGTAGATTAAAATCTCTTACATTTCTTATCTAAATTTAAAAATAAAAATAAATACTTAAAGTTGATCCTATAATATTAAATCTTTGATCTTTTAAAAGAAGTTTATATGAAAATAAATAAATATTATAAAACTTACTTTATCTCTATATCTATGTTAAAATAAAAAAAACTAACCGTATGTCCTCATTCATAATTCCAATAGTACAATATTTATCCGGTTTGGATTCAAAATTCACTCAATCTTATCTCATTTTATCATTATAATTTTTTTAAATTTTTACACAAAATATAATAAACAATTCAACTTTTCTAAATACCAAAACAATAATACCATTAAAAAATAATATTCTAACAATATTTTATTTAACTTTTAATTTTTATCTAAAACTATCTCTTCTCATCTCACTATCCAAATCCCACTTTACACTTACAAAACGGAAAAGTGTAATGCTAGATACAGTCATAGATTATAAAAGTCTTGCACACTAATTTTTAAAAAAAATAAAATCCATCATTAAAAAGTTAAATTTGTTTTTTATATAAATTTCATATTTATTATTTTTTTAAAAAAATATGGGACATTTATGTACTCTATACCTACAAAGATCATTTCTCAACTTGGAAAAGCTATACCGAGATGTCGACTGTGTATCTAGAGAACAGTCAAGACGAGTATCATTGATTAAAGGGAATGACAAGCTGTGCACAAGATTTCAATGCATATCATCACATTAAATGCTTCAATCGGTTCTACTTTAAATTTTTTTCAATCCGATGTTATTTATAAAATAAAGAATAATACTACCTATTGTAACTTTATTGCTAAGATAGTTTATTAAAAAATAATACAAACACAAAAATGATGGAGAAAATCTAGAGCTTCAATCTCCTTTTTGTATTTTTGAACACCCTTTAGTTTTGAGTATGCTTTTTTATTTTATTTTATAATAAATCACATGTCACATTAAGAGAGTCATCTAAGCGGAACTTTTTATAAGATTTACACAGATAATAATAATTTTTAAAGAAATATTTGATTTATAAAGAGATCTTATAAAAAATAATATTACAAATTAACATAGTTTGTTGTGTTACATCAGATTATAGAGCTTTTTATATTTTTATAATACAAAATGATTTAACGAATCATATATAGCCACATCAATTACAGAAATGGCATGAATCTTTATCCTCAATTCCACCTTTCATTTTCTTCAAATTTTAAATATATGATTGTGAATTAAATCAAGACATTATGAAGTTATAATTGGAGTAAAAAAAAGACAGAAATTCTGCATCAGGAACTGTTTTGAATTGATAGTGAAAAGAACATTTGAAAAGATAAATATAAAAACACGATATCAAAGAGTTGGTGTGTGGGTGGAGATCATGGAGTCCCACTCAAAAAAAAACACTTCATGAAAATTGACTGAAAGATTATTATTATTATATCTCCCTGAATCTAATCAAAATATTTTGGAAGTTTTTGCCTGATTTCATTATGTCAATGACTAAATTCTCTAACTATAGGTATGGATAAGGGATATTTAGTTCCCTTGGTAGTAAGCCCATGACTAGAGGACAGGTCCAGTCTATGAGCCTAAGATTGGGGCGACGCATTATCTAAGAGCCCATGAGACCCACGAGCCTAATTGTGTGATATGATAACGTCGATAAATCAAAGTCATTATCTTATCCACTTATTATAAGATAACTAGTGTCTATCTATGTTCTTAACACCTCTATAAATAACAGCTAAAAGTAACAGATTAGAGATTTTTGCTTATATACTCATATTGAGATCACGCTTCTCGAACTTGGGCATCGGAGCTACCTTGGGCGACCAGTGCTGCCCTCTCATTTGTTGTAGGTCATTTGAGCAATTGGTGGTGTGAAATACGTCATTTATAGGACCAATATATTTCTCTCATATAATCTTGCAAAACATGACAACTATATTTGACAACGAGCAACAAAAATTATTAAACAAAAATTATTTTATTTTTACTCCAACCATAATATTTAACAAGCATAATTAGAAAGTCACTTTCAATTAAAGAAAATATAAAATTTGAACAAAAAAATGGAAAAAATAATAATTTTTATTGATTGTTGTCAAATATATAATCGGTGCCACGGTGGCGCATTCAGGAGTTTATTTTGGAGGGACGAATTAGTATTGGCATCATTAAATTTTTTATTTATTTTCATAATATTTATTGTACTATATATAATATAAAGGTGTTATAAAAATGACTGGAGATACAAAAAAATATTAATATATTTATTGATATATCATATGGGGATCTATGAATGGTCAATGATGGATATTGTATAAGTTTTCATTTTCTAATAAAATAATTATATGGTCAACATAAATTACAAAGTAAAATGTGAAGATAAATTGGATATTTAAAAAAAATAAAGAAAACTCGTGCGTAAAAAATTATATAAAATATAACAACAAAGAAAAATATTGAAGAGAACTCCAAGAAGCTAGATTACAAAGAGATTGCATGCATTAAATTTTTTAATATGTTATCATTTTTACTTTCTAAGAATTTTTATAACCAAAATTTTAAATCTTTAAGAAAAGAACTCTTTTTTTTTTCTTGCATTTGGGATTTGATTGCAACAAAAAACTAAATGTACATATATATATATATATATATATATTTAACATCTTTATTAAAAAAAAATTTTAAAATGGATAATATGGGATCAGTTATTGAATTGTTTAGGTGTGAAAGTGAAACTTCAAACTCGATGAATATTGATATGTCGTACGTACAATGCGTCTCACCATTAATTACTGATACTTGCAATAAAGTCGACGCACATGGCTGAATATCGATGCCCTACTGCTCTGGGAATTTTGAGTACGAAGATTTAAGGGAAGTTTGAAAGAGAGAAGAAAAAAAAGATGGAAATAAATTAAATACGAGCCTTACAAGTAGTACTTGACTCTCAAACCAGCATACACGACATAAAGAAAGAGATAAGAGTAACGCAGAGTTATGCTATCTGCAAGTCGATCAATACAAAAATACCTCATTATCATAGACTGACTATTGTACATCAAACTTCAGGGTTTTTTAAAAAAATAAAATAAAAGATGACCAAAGAATAATGTAATTTAAACATGTTTTATTATAAAATAGATGTAATAGATTTTAGAAAATCATGTTAATTTATGAGTTTATTTTTATATAATCTATTACGTAATAGATTGTAAACTAATTCCAAACCCTCGCTTTCAACAATGCTGTTTCAAACTTTCATTCCCCTCAACGCCCACATTTATCGTTTGGCCTTTTTCTTTTTTTTTTTAATTTTATTTTTAAGTACTTGTTCAGGGAGTCGATCATATTTTTGAAAGAAGAAACACCAAATAGATTGTTTTTAAACTTGTATTATTTTCAATGGACACAGCTATTTCGGAGATTCAGATTTTCTAAAATTGCTATTCGAATTTTAAAATTCAAAACGAAAGATAGATAAACACATAAATCTCAACATATAAATCCTGTGTTTAGACCAATATGAAAAAACCAACTTTCTTATGGTTGGCTTTATTTTTTTAAATAAAATGTGTGAAATTTGCATATCTTAAAATTATATTTATCATTATTCTAAGGGTTTATTTGGGGTTGCGTTAGGAGTCCTAAAAATACTTAAATAACATTAAAAAAATTTTAATAAAAAAATTTGGTTGTTTGAGTATTATATATTAAAATGTTTTTTAATCTCAAATAAGTTAAAAAGTATATTTGAATTTAAAAAGTTGCCAATAGGCTAAAATACCCATATAATTTTTAGATAATTACAATTTTTAAACTTTTAAGAAAATAATCATAATGTTTAAAAAATCAAATATTCATCATTTTGATCTCAGAAAGTATTTTTTTAATTTGTTTTCAAATAAATATAATATGCTTGAAAGTATTTTAAAAATATAGTTACCAAATAGTAAATAATTTTTTAATAATAAAATATATTATTTAAGTTGTAAGCTAAAAGCCCTAAAGTTATTAATTATATTTTCTACCGCAATCTCAATATTAAGAGATATATTTTATATATTTATAATTTTTCTCTCTATCTAAATTTTAAAAATCCCAACAAAAACTCTAAAAAATTCAACTTTTTTTCAAATCCAAATTATTACGAGTCTTGTTTATGTCATGCATACCCAATCCTTTTGTGCAGAGGATTAATGGCACGATTATGTGGCAGTGGATCAGGGATCCTTTATCCTTTTACACTTGGTGGTCTGCTCTTAATTCTTAGGGGAAATGATTAATTCCCATCAAAGACTAAGATCAGAAGCACGAGGTGGCACATGCATTTGCTGCACAAAATCGTATACAGATGCAGTTGTCGAAGTTAAATAAATCAAAACCACATTTACTATCACATGTGAAAGGGCTGCAGCAAAAAGAGACTTTTGCCAGGAAAATTAGCAAGAAATGTAGGCAGGCATGCTAGCCTTTAGAAGATCAACTCATGTCTCATCTGGTTCAAACATTTCTTCATGGAATTAAAGTAAATATTTAATATTTCTTTTGATTCCATATGAAAGTTAGGTGGCAATTAATTACAAACCAATTCCGAGCTTTAAATTTATGATGCTCAACAAAATTCATTTCTCACTGTATATATATACACAACAGCCTGTAGGCTTTGGGGCCCTTTTCTAAAAAATGTAGTTCAAATTTGCATAAAAAATCTTGAGACTATCTCCTTTGTAAAGAGTTTTATAGAAGAGAAATACTTTAGTCACGAAAGAATTACATAAAAATAAATTCATAAATTAGTGTGGTTTGATGCAATACGTCAGATTGTAAAGTTACTTTTAATGTAAAGTAGATCCAACGCATCAAGTGAAGCCAAATCAGTTTGTAACTTTACTTTTGTGTAATCTCTTTATATCTATATCAGTTCTATTATCTCGAACTCTCTAGTTACACCCATTGTCTCCCTTTAAGTTTACACGGTGTTAAGGTTTAACAAGTTAATTAAACCTTTCTTTTTTTTATTAATACATGAATTAATAATTTTTTTTAAAAATAAAATATAAATACTTTTTATACTAATTTAGTAGTACTTTGAATAGTAATTTTGAAGCTAAATATGGGCGGCGTGAACGACAATTTCAATACTACTGCTCTTTACGCCCTTGATGCGAAGGACACCAATGTGTTTGACACTGTTATCTTGGTGGGATAGTTGGTATTGACAACGATTTTAACATATTAAAAAAGGCCAAGATCGGTTTTGGTTCCAAAGCAGCCACTAAAGTCATGAAATCAACAAGACTTGGAAACTTTTAAGTCCAACACTCACTTAGTGCGCACGATATATTAGTTGATCAACAACATCAAGCTCTAGATTTTTCTCATGTTTCCATAATGGTTATATACGGAAGAATAAATCTATTTACAAGTTTTTTTTTATTGAATCATCAAGCACACTATTAATTATGTAAAAGCCTGTCACATTAAACTTTTCAATAAAAAATACTGATATTTTGACTTATTTTATAAAAAATTTTATGCATCAACTACTATTCACTTTCACATTCCACATTTATAGTTTTTTTTTATAGAGAGTGAGGGTGTTTTTCATCGGATATGAGGTATCGAGTATTGAATAGTGACTAATGAGAAAAAATTTTCTTTCATAAATGTAATGAATTTCAGAATAAGTAGTGTGTCGCAATAAGTAAGGCCTATAATGAATATATGTTTGATTAAGGCTTTCATTTTTTTTTTATTTTTTTTTAAATTAGGAATGTTGGTTCCCAAGCATTCCTATTTTATGTACACTTGTCCCACAAAGATAAGGCTTTTCACTTAACAATGAGCATTGATGTTCATTTCACTTATTGTTTCTATCATCTCATGGAAAGAGGGAAAAGATATTGGAGTTTCTAAATGGGCTGTATGATAAGTTTATGTTAGTGGAAGTTATAACAAGTGTAATATTGTTTACTACTTTTAAATATATATATATATATATATATATATATATATATATATATATATTTGTGGAAGTCCTAATTATTTGATGTGACAAAATCACGCCTGTTCAATTTAATTAATAATCTTACAGTTTGTTAATATTTGTTCTCCCTCTCTATATATACCCCAACCTTCTTTATAAATAAAAAATAAAAAACCCCTTTGAAAAATAAAATAAAAAACAACACTAGTGATTAGAATATAATAAAGCTATATGGCATGAGAATATTTTAAAAATAGATAATGTTAGATACAATTTTAAAATGTACAAACTGGCACGGGTACTGCCTTTAAAAAAGTAGAGTCCACCATAAATGATTTTTTCACGTGAATTCTAGATTTACCTACTTGTTTTAAAGGAAATATACGAGACTTGCATACCCTAGAACTACAACTATCATTTATCTTTAAGAATTTTAAAAGACATTGATAGGAGTGAAATAACAAATTAAGTTGAGTGGAAGACATTAGTTTTTTAAACCAACTAGTCATCCCATTAACAAAATAAATAAAACACATGGACGGCTCTTATTAAGCTGCCCTAAATAGCTAAGCGATGAGGCCAACTTAGAAAGTTGGATTAACTCATTAATATGCTTCCATCATGATGAGTGTAGCTAGGATTCTTATTTAGACAAAATGCTTGTCAACCCTATGCAAGCAAGAGATTGTTGGTGGTAAATTGAGTCATTAGACATGATCATCATTATTACAACCAACATAATCAAAATGCTAGCTAAAATATTTACATTCTTCCAGTGAATTATCGTGGAAAGTTTTTATATTTCTTTATTGGTACTGGGTGTCTAAGAATAGCATTCCGACTATCTCAGTCGTACACAGACCGGGTAAGGGATTTCTCGTAAGTGCACCTCGAATAATTTAACGTAAAAATCTCTTCAGTCCGATTACTCTTATAGATTATTTACTCTTAAAAAAATTTGAACCTTAGGCCTTAGAGAAAGGATACCATCAAGATCAAGGTCTTCACCACTTAAGCCAATTCTTACGAGTTGTGGAAAGTTTTCATGTGCGACAATAATCATCTCCATTTCATTTGAAGTGGATAGCATCTATTTAATATATATTAAACACGAGACATTATGATATTTTGACTAATAGTTCGCAAAAAAGCCTACTCGCCTAACTCGAAAGATCCTTAAACAAAGGCAAAGAAAGAAAAATTCTCAGATAGAACAGTTAAAAAAGAGTGTTCGAAACACAAATGGAAGGAAACATGGTTTCAACTTTCTTTTTGTGGGGTTTGAGATTTGGACATGGGAAGTGGGGTTGGTTAATTTCCTTTTCAGATGAAATGCAGCGTCAAACTTAATTTCCAAAGTGTTTATTGTGTCTTTTATATACTGAAATTGACCTCTTGAGGAAACTTTTTTTTTTTTTAATAAGAAAGTTTAACTGTAGGCATAATTGGAGAGGACCAAAGCCACTTATGGATTGGAATAATAATAATAATACTAATAATAATAATAAACAAGCTCATGTCCCTATAGTTGATGTTCTTATATTTTTGTAATTATATTATCATCCTTGTCATCTCAGAAATGGGATAGGGCCCCTGTATTATTGGTTCTATTTTTCTATTTATTACAAAAAAAAATAAGTATTTCTGACAAATTAATTACAATGAAAACGACTACTTGCAATGAAAACAAGCCCATTTTAGCATAAAATAATTATTTTTGCAAGAAAAAACTGACTATAATTAAACAGTTTTCTTGTAAAATGTAGCCTCTTTGTGACTCACTTTTTTTTTATATGCTTCACTTATACTTAAAAAATTAAGTATGCAATGATTAACCCTTACTTTTTTATTTTTTAAAAGGAAATATATATATATATATATATATATTTTTGGAAAAACTACATTTTATATCTTTAAATTATGGCTTATTATTTGAATTCATACTATCTATCGGAATTTGAGTGTTAATTTAGATTGATGGAAAATATAACACATGGTATAATCGTAATGGACAAATTTTAAACAAAAGTTTAGACTGTCAAAATTTGATAATTTAGGATGAAAATTAATAATAATAATAATAATAATAATAATAATAATAATTTGAAGGTCAAAAATAAATATGTTGTTTCATTTCTTTTTAAATTTTATTGGGTTACCCAATGTCTATCACTATTTGCAGGCGAAGGGCCATGTTGGGCTGAGACCATTGGCAATGAGCAAGAGGCCAACCCAATAAGGCCCATTTGGTTAATGTTAATTTTAATGGATTAATGATAAAATGGACGACTTCTCGAAATTTTCACTTGTCCAACAACTTATAAAAAATAGTAATGATATATTTAGATATATATTATATATATCATATTCATATTTCAATTTTAGTTCCTCCTATTATGCCGCCCAGCTTTAACTGTTGGGCTTGCTCTAGTGCAAATTGTATTTTTTTTAAAATATTTTTTAAATATCTTTAAATATTTTTAAAAAAACACCAATACCCTAAGGGGATGTTTGGAAATAATTTCTATCTTATCTGATCATGACATCTCATTTTCTTCTCAAACATTATTCAAACATAAAGACTTTCAAACTAATCATAACAACCTTTTCAAATTAATCATTATAATTTTCCCAGACTTTCAAACAAAAAATAATTCAACTTTTTCAAATTTTAAAACAAAAATAATATCCTAATAATATTTAAACTTTATAATATTTTTATTTAAAATTTTCTCTCTCATTTCCTAAAACTCAATAAATATTCAATTAAAACTATCGCACTACTATTCACAAACTATCTTATTATTAATCACAAAATTCTTATCTGATCTCATTCCCTAAGCATCCCCTAAGGCCTCGTTTGGTTACACGAACCATTTCATCTCATCTCATTTAAATATTACAACTTTTCTAAACTTCCATACAAAATACAATAAATAATTTAATATTTTCAAATCTCAAAATAAAAATAGTATTAAAAGATTATATCCTAACAATATTTTATTCAATTTTTAACTTTAATCTCATTTTATCTCATATGTATAATTAAACGAAGCCTAATAGTCACTTCTTTAGCTATATATTAAGCAAAGAAATAAAATTAAAAAAAAAACTACACGAGAGATCAAATTGAGGAGGCAAATTCAGGTGACATACTATCATTTTCCTTCACTTTTATTCGATTATATAAACTGTGGCATTTTTATCATTGTTAAAATATCCTTTATTTTCTTTAATTTTTAAAAGAAAGATCATTGAAAGGTTGATAGGTTATGACACCTCGTCAAAGTAGAATAAAGCATATAAGAATGTAGTGTGTAAAACATTCTTTATAAAAGTAGAAGATAAGTGCTACAATTATAAAGAAGTTTCATAAACTTAAATTCACAAACTTACGTGATTTTATATGATACGTTAGATTTACTTTATATTAAAAATAGTTTTACAATCTGACATAAGCACCACATGATAAAGACACGTTAATTTATATATTTATTTTTGTGAAATTAGTTTCTAGCTAAATCATTTCTCATAATAGAATAAATTCCCGAATGATATGAAATAATGTTTTTTTGAATAAAGATATTAATCTTTGTTTCACTGAAAACGAATAACAATATTCTTTTTTAGTATAAATACGCAGTGTTATGATCAATTTACCTATCAATGGATATTTATTAAAATACTTCACATTGATCATATTGAATCGGCAAACATTCGGTACTGCTGTAGATTGAATTAATTAAATGAACACGTGATAATAATAGGTATGTTTTATATTTCTTTATTTTTCTTTTGTGTTCACAATTAATTAAGAAAATATATATGATATTGATAGTTATAAAATGTGCAACTGTTGTTATATATATAATCTCTTTAAATATATATATATATATATATATATATATATATATATATGACCTACATAATAATAATAATAATAATAATAATAAATCTTACTCTTTTTTCAATTAAGAATCAATTAGATGAAACTTTAAATATCTATACAAGCATGAGTATATATGTCAGAAGCAGTACTAGACTGCTCGTGTGGGATGAGTTTATTTATTATAAAGCAATACTATACAACCTCCTTAACTTCCACATATCATATTTTTAAAATTTTAAAATTTTGAAATTTTTTTTTTTGAGTTTATTTTTTTAAAATTAATTCAATTCTTCTATTTATTATTCATATATTAAATATTTGATAAAAAAAATAATAAAAATTAAAAAAATATGGTATGAGGAGGTTATGTAGATTTTTCCTCTATTATATATGTCAAAGGCTTTGATGATCTTGAATCAAGTTCACACACACATTCAAACACACGAATATATGCATGTAAGTTATTATATTCTCAATTTTTAAGCGGAGACTATATTATTTATGTCATTTAAAAGAGATTTAATTTATAATATTTAAAATTTAAAATTTATTTTTAAAATTAAATTATATCATGTACCCATTTACTAAGTGTTCTTTACACCAACCTGAAAATATAATTTTTGAACGTGATCTTTTTTTCATGCTGATATGAATATTGGTTGTTGCCAGGACCTCACAAGAACATGCATTAACTGAACATGAGGCCATGATCATTTAGATCAAACTCCTGATGATCTTCTGTAATTGTATTTCTTTTGCATCTCGTTTCCGGAACTATATATATAGTTGTTTTATATACAATTAAGGCATTGTGTCAATACAATGTTATCAGTTTTTGAAAAATATAAAATACAAAAAAAATAAAAAGATTTAGTCACAAAAGAATTTTATAAGAATTTACTCACAAATTAATTGTCGATTTTTATAAAATCTCTTTGTACGTGGCTGCATCAAATACAAATAATTTCATGGTACCTAATGTTGCGCAAAAAACGATGTCAATAAAACAAAAGTAAACAAGAGATTAATAATCAAACAATAAATCACACCACAAATTTATGTGGTTCGAAAATGTGTTTACGTCCACAGAGTTATAGAGGATTTTTTTAAGCTGAGGAATCATAAGATACACTTTGGGGCGATTTTTCACTGTTTAGAATGACCATACTGTTCAAAATAAGCGTATTTATAGGGTTACATGGTGGAAGTCCTAATTTTCACTTTTATGCGATAGTCGCTAGAGCGTGCATCGAGTTAACTTTTTGTCTGGTTTATGTTCGAGCATTGAGTCAAGCAAACTTTCTGCCTGAGTTTCACTTAAGCGCTAAGTCGAGCAGCTGTCGAGCGAACTTTCTGTCTGATCTTCGCTCGAGCTAAAAGTTGAGTAAATGTCAAGCAAACTTCCTTTCTGGTGCTTGGGCATGTTCACTTCAGCTGTCAACCCAAGCCTTAATGAGAATCCATTCAAAAATCATAATGAATCATTGTTTGGTTGGATCATCAAGTCAACAATAAACCAGGCTAGCTCCACAAACTCAACAGCTAATGCAGTAAATTTTCATATCAATGGCGTGTTTGGTGTGCCAATAAACAAGTTTGTAAATAGAGATTCTTTAGTATACATATGTACTAAAGAAAGAGGAATAATACTTGTAGTCTTAAGATGTGTATGCCCCGCACTTTCATTGAAAAAAGATGAGGTGCATCATTAAAAATATATATAAATATATTTTATCTAGGTCTCATTTACTCACTTTTTTCAAAGAGGGTGTGCAGAACTTGTGTATCCTAAAAATGTATCAACTAGCACTACTCCTAATAAAAATAATTAGTCATGCTACCTAAAAGATATAAATTGATTGAATGTTTTTTCACACATCAAAACATTACAAAGCTGCAGTACATATACAACAGGGGTCACGTCTATATATGCACAACTGTACAAATCATGCAAGTAAGGTGCCAGCTGCTGTTATAATATAGTTGTCATGCATAGAAGCTTCAATCACAGGAGCTAGGTTGTACACTATCTTTGTGAGTTGATGACGGAGTAACAAATATTGGATTCTTGACTTTGTCTTGTAATTTAAGTGATGAGCTGTTACAAGAATTATCTCTATTATGCCCCTTCAAGCTCATGGGCGGAGCATGGATTATGAGCTTGTTCCGAAGTGGATTCAGTGGTTTTATAAGAATGTCAGCAAGTGGTCCTTTCCAGATATGAACCTAACTTGCGTTAACCTCTATTGATTCTTTCATGAACAAAATAAAAATCAATTACAACATGCTTAGTTCGTGAATGGAAAATAGTATTGACAGTGAGATATGTAGCTCCTATGTTGTCACATCACAAGATTGGTGGCTTAGGAAATGACACACCAAGTTCAATGAGTAGACCTTGAATCCAAATGATTTCTACAGTAGAATTTGCAAGAGCACGGTATTCCGCTTCAATGCTTGAGTGGGCTACTGTGTGTTGTTTTTTAGAACTCCAAGAAACGAGATTACCATAGAAGATGAGATAACCCTTGGTGGAACGACGGTCATCTGGACATCCGGCCCAGTCAGAATTGGAAAAGACATGCAACATAATGGAAGAATTGGGCTTGATGAGAAGTCCATGCTGAGAGGTGGCTTTGAGGTACCGAAGAATTTTTTTTACTGCACTCCAATGATTTGTGGTAGAGCGATGCATGTATTAACAAACCCTATTGACAGCAAAGGATAAGTCCGAACGAGTTAATAAAATATACTGAAATGCCCCAACTGTGCTATGATGCAGTGTCGGATCATAAAATGGATCCCATCAAATAAATGAAGATTGTGAGCAAAGGACATGATTGTAGCAATAGGTTTTGCTACAAGCATGTTTGTCCTGTGGAGTAATAAGAAATATATTTATGTTGGGAGAGAAAAAGCCCATCAGTTTGAAAAGTGGCCTTAATACCCAAGAAATAGTGGAGAGGTCCCAAGTCTTTGATGGGTAGACCAGACCGCAAGTTGTGTAAGAGATCATCAATGGTAGCTAGAGTATAACCGGTGACCAGGATATCATCCACATAAATTAGGACAAAAAGTTACAGTTGAGGGGTTCGATAAATAAATAATAAGAGTTGACCTTAGACGAAGTGAAACCCAATGCAAGGGAGCTGATTGCTGAGTTTTAAAAACCATGAGTGTGGAGTTTGTTTGAGGCCATAAATGGCTTTCTGCAAGTGATAGACATGATGAGAAAATTGAGAGTGAATATGTAACACCCCGTATTTTAGTGTATTTTTAAAGAATGATTATTTTAATTTGTTTAAAAATTTATTCTCTTGTTTTAAATTTATGGGAGTTTTAAATATTATTTTATAATATTTTTTAAGTTGTGAAAATCATTTTAATGGATTTTCTTTATATTATTTATTGTTTTAGATTTCAATTGATTTTTAATTTAAATTGGCTTGTTTTTAGATTTTAATATTTTTATTGTTTTAATTGAGCATTTCATTGAGTTTGAATTATTTTATTTATCTAGTGTTTTTAAAACCTTTTTCTTTGGATCACTTTCGAAACCCAAGATGAAAAGTCTGGATCTCCTTTTTCTCCCTTCTCTTTTCCTTTTTCTCTTTTTTCTTTTTCTTCTTTTTCTTTCTTCTCCTTCGGTTTTTCCCCCCAGCCCGATATCTCTCTCTCCTCTCCCCTATGTTTTTGCTTTATCCTCTCTAAGCCGCCGCCGGCCGTCCGTGGTCGACACCGCCGGCGCCACCGGTTTCCCCAGCTGCCGACGAGCCACCCCTCCAAATCCCAGACCATGCCGCTCTGCCGTTAGCCTCCGGAAGCCGTGCGAAGCCGCGGCCTTCCTCCACCCATTTCGCCGCCGTCCGGCCACCTCCGGCCACCACATCATCACCGGCCCACTAGCAAACTTTTAGACCCAAACCCAGCCCCGATCCGTTGCCGAAGCCGCCCCATCGAACGCCCACTCCGATTTGGGTTTCTTGGCTTTCCACAGCCGTTTTGGCCACCACCCACGGCCAACTTTCAATACCATTAGCTTCCCCACCTTCCTTGGGCCCTACCCTACCGTTTTCAAGTTTTCGTTTGATCTCGTGTGAAATTTGGATTTCACTGTGTTTCGGCCACAGTGTTTTTACACTGTGACAGTTGCTATTTTGGTGAGTTCAGTGCTTCGTGATCCTCCTAAAAATATTTTATAGCGCTGTAAGTATTTCCTAAACAATCTTTTGAGATTTAAATATATTTTTACAATATTTATTTATACTGTGATCTGGTTGGTTCCGGATTGAGTCCGAGGAGTTTGGGGGTGGATGGATGGAGGACGGAGTATTTTGTGATGTTGGTTATTGTGTTTGGGTTGTTGTTGGATATTGGTTATATTGTGATTTGGAATTGGTTATTGAGGTTTATTGTTGTGGTTTGGTACACTGCATATTGCACGCATGATCATGTTTGTAAATTGAAAACTGGGTTTTCGTGTATTGCATTCATGTTCATGTGGTTATTTTGAAAACTGAATTTTTATGTGGATTGGATTTGTGGGTGCGTGTGTATCACGACCCCAAGCCGAGATGGGGCATTATCTTGGTGGAGCTCCTCTAGTCACTCGGGAGCGGAATATACTGAGTGACGTCCCTTGGGTTGTCGCCGGGTGACAACGAGATCGGACGTTGGACGTGCCGACTCCGTGGCCCTTCTGCTGGCGGGGGCTAGAGGATGACCTGGCCACGAACGCACTGGGTGCAGAACTGGGTATCACTCGTAAAGTAGCCAGGACGTGCGGATGGTCCATAGGAGAGACCATGGTGCATATGGATTAATTGGATAAATGGAAAAATGGCTGTTTTCTGAGAAAATAGCGTGAGTATGTTTTTGTGTATCATTTTTTGGGAAAATGATAGATATTGATTTTTGGGCCATTTTCTGGAAAAATGGTGGAAATGATGTTATTGGAAATATTTTTGGACCAAATGAGATTTTTAGCGTATGTTGCATTTATTGCATCTTGCATCATATGCATACATGGTCAGTTGCCTAAATATATTTTTACCTCAGGATGTGGTTAGGTTATAACTTACCTGCGATACCATTTAATGGTACTGCAGATTATGTTGTTGTTGATGCAGATGCCGAGTCTGAGGATTTGGCTCTGCCGGAGGAGTGATCTGGGATCACTAGTGCTGGGTTTTATTTCAGACTTGTATTATTATTTGTGGGACTTTGGCTTTTGTTTTTAAGAGATTTGTATTTGGATATTTGTATTAAACAAAAATTATGGTACTAGTTGACTTAATTGCTATCCGCTGTGTATTTTAATTGTGCACTGTTTATTTTGTTACACACACTTAATACTTGTTGTTGGGATGCGTGACCGGGTTGTCATCATCCTAACGTCACGATTCCCGAGACTTTTTGTACGTGGGAGTCGGGGCGTCACAGAACAAATCTTGACAGTTGAGCTATATAAACGGACTTAGTGAGGTCCCCATGCAAAAATACAATTTGAACATCAAGTTGATGGACATGCCATTTTCTGTTGACTGCAAGTGAAAGGATCAATCTGATTGTTTGAAGCTTGACCACAGACTATAGGTTCCGATGTAATCAAGCCCTTGCTACTGGTGAAATCCCTTGGCAACTAACTGAGCCTTATGTCGTTCAATGCTTCCATCAGCTTTCCATTTAAGGCGATAAACCTATTTATAGCAAAGAATATTCATACGGGGCAGGGCAGGAACGAGAAACCAGGTACGATTGCACATTAGTGCATCAAATTCATCATTCATACCTATCTCCAAGCAAGGTGTTCGGAGGTTGTTGTGAAGCAAATGGGTTCTGAATTAGAGGAGCTAGAAACAACAACAAGGGCATGAGTAGGAGAGGTGACAGTGTTGTCATAGTGAACTTTGGGACATCGAATGTTATTTTACAACCTCATGCTCATGGGATGTGTGCTGGACACAGATTCAACTTGAGCAATTAGTTGGGCAGATGGTGCAGGCACTGCACGGGGTGGTTCAAATGGAGCATTTGCAAGGAGCGAGGACACATTATCTGTTGCATGCGAAAGTGATGCAGAAGACAATGTGGTGGCAGGCTGATGTTGAGAAGTTGGTGGTCTCTTATGTGTAGAGGACACCTGCAAAGACAAATGTAAATGGGCGTCGATAAATGGGCCCATGGGTAAGAGATTAAGTGAACCACTTGGTGAGCTGTGAAATGGAAATCTACTTTCATCAAATTGGCTATTGTGAGAAATATATAGGCGACTTGATTAAAGATCTAGGCACTTGTACCCTTTATGAGATGGGCTATAGCATAGAAAAACACACATTTTGGACTAATAGGCGATTTTGTGAGACTTATAAGGCCTAAGGTTAGACCAACAAGCTAATCCAAAAATTTTGAGAAATGAGTAATCTGGCTTTTTATGAAAGAAATGTTAAAGAGGTGATGTATTGTGGATCATAGGAGACAAGCTGATTTTTGAGTAAACAGCCTGTTTGGAAAGCATGAAACCAATTTTTTTTGGGAATAGATGCATAAGTCATGAGAGAGATACCTGTTTCAACTAGGTGTATGTGTTTACGTTCCATAGAATTATTTTGTTTATGAGTGTGTGGACACGTTAAACAATGAATAATACCCACAGATTGCAAAAAGGTATTTAGACGCCTATATTCCCCTCCCTAACAAATTTAATTTTGGACCCAAATTGACGTTCAACAAGAGATTAAAAATGGTGAAAAATGGTTTCAACATCAGATTTACAAATTAAAGGGTAGAACTAGGGTTGTAATCGGTCTGGTTTGATTCAGTTTTAGACAAAATTTGGGACAGAACCGGTATGCACTGGTTTTGCATTTTAAAGAACCAATTCTGCACTGGTTACCCTCCCAAACCAGTACTTCCGATTTTATTGGTTCAGGTCCAGTTTGGTCCGATTTTTTGATTTTAAGATACTATATTATATATTATATAATAGTACATTATAGTATATATTATAATTGTATTATAGACTATAATGATATATTATAGTATATTATAATATATAGTGATATAGTATTAGTATAACTATTAATACAATAGATTATAGTGATATAAAATTTTATATTTTAATATTATATTAATTAGTAATTTATCATATAATACAAAACTATTTTATATATACTTATATATTATATATAAAAATTATAATATATGTATATATAAACCAGTCCGATTTGGTCAGATCCGGTTTTAGAAAAAAAAAGAAGGAACATGACCAATTTTGACCCGTTTTATGAAAAATAAAATCAATACCGGACCGAACCAAACTCGATACTAGATAAAACCCACCGGTTCGGTCTGGTCAAATCTGGTTCACCGATTTTTTTTACACACCTAGGTAGAACCATGTAAATTTACTGTAATCATCCAAAAATATTACATAGTACCTATATCCTTCAATGGAAGGCACTGACGAGCTTCCCCAAACATCAAAAATATTCCAGAGGGTGTTGAGAAGAAGAGGGAGATAGATAAAAAAGGTAAATTGTGACTTTTTGCCTGTTGGCAAGAGTTACAAACAGGAAAATACTTATTCTCATTGATAGGGAGTTTATTGGAAAATAGAATACTTTTGACAAGACAAAGTAATGGGTGACCAAGTCTGCAATGCCAGGTATCGAGCGAGGCTTGTTCTTTTACAAGTGCAGTTTTGATAGATTGAGTGGAAGATAAGGAGGAGAAAGTGTAGAGGCTATCTTTAGTTGGCCCTCAGAGGAGGAGCTTCCCCGACTTGAGATCCTTTACACAAAAAAGTGGGGATGAAATTCAAAAAAAGCATTGTTATCTTGAGTGAATTTACTAACAGAGATCAAATTCTTTTCAATTGAAAGAACGTGTAAGAGCTTATGTAACATGAGTGGTTTGAAATGAGATAAGACATGAGAGGAACCAATATATTGAATAGGCAAACCTGCACCATTACCCACACGAATTTGGTCTAGTCCAGTATATTCTTCAACTTGGAGACTCAGATTGTTGAAATATGGTGTAAGATGATGTGTTGCAGCCATATCTGGATACCAGCTAGGATCAGCTTGGTTCATAGTAGTTGACACATGGGCTTGAAAATTAGATGGTTGATTTGTTTGATAAGAGAAGTAATAATGGTGATAACACTTCAATGCTATGTGGCCCGGTTTGTTACACACTTGACAAATGGGGCGCGGACCATTGAAGTTGGAATGACCACGTCCATGTCCTCGACCTCTTGAATGTGAATGCTACT
This sequence comes from Cyclocarya paliurus, assembly GCA_029856935.1. Lineage (NCBI taxonomy): Eukaryota > Viridiplantae > Streptophyta > Magnoliopsida > Fagales > Juglandaceae > Cyclocarya > Cyclocarya paliurus. Next base: position 19,166,276 of record CM056959.1, read on the forward strand.
AAGAGTTGGCACGATTATTGTTCAAAGTGTTGTGAGCCAAAAATCTACGAGAGTAGCCACGATTTGATGAATTGCGAGAACCAGTATTGACAGTGGCATTTGTGAGATCCAAGGAAGCATGTTGCTACTCAAGACGAAGTTCATAATGTAGTAAACGACCATAAATCTCCTAATGGTTCATAGGGTCCAACCGAGTGGTGAGTGAAGTGATGAGTGGGTCATATTCAGACCTAAGGCCAGCCAAAATGTAATTGACTAATTCACAGCTAGTAAGAGGTTGCCCAATTGCTGCAAGAGCGTCTCCATACAACTTCATTTTTTGGTAATATCCAGCAATAAAACTACTTCCTTTTTTTAAGGAGGTAAGATTGATATGCAAGGTGGTGATCCTTGTTTGGGAATGAAGAGAGAACATACTTTTCAATGCTTGCTAGACCTCTCTTGAAGTGTGGAGGCCAATAATGTGAGCAAGAATGTCTTCAGATAATGAAGAAATAATGGCAAAGAGCAGCAATTGATCTTGTTGTTGCTAGAGAAGATAATCAAGGTTTAGTGGAAGTTGGAGAGATCATTGGTGGTGGAGATGTGACCAAACCATCAACAAAGCCATATAAACGTTGGCTTTTGTGATAAGGGACAAACTGGGCTTTCCAAAGAAGGTAATTCTCTCGATTTAGTTTGATAGTAATGAGGTGAGAGACATTGTTGGGTGGAATAGTAAGGGAACCAGAGTTTGAGAGTTTGCTGTAGTGGATAAGGAAGAAGCCACGGAGGGAAAAAAAGAAAAGAGAGCAGAAAATGACTTTTGTCAAATGGCTCTCGATACCATAAAAGATATAAATTGATTGAATATTTTTTCACACATCAAAATATTACAAAGCTGCAGTATATATCCTACAGGGGTCACATGATCTATATATGGACAACTGTACAAATCATACAAGGAAGGTGCCCGCTACTAGTATAATATACTTGTCATGCATAGACGCTTCAATCACAGGAGCTGGGTATCTTCGGGAGTTGGTGAAGGAGTAACAAATATTGTGTCCTTAACTTTGTCATGTAATTTAGGTGGTGAGCTGTTACAGGAATTATCTCTATCACTACCATAAACAACTATATGGCGTGTCATGAAAAGGAGATCCGAAACTTTAATATATATATATATATATATATATATATATATATATTATAGTCTTACCTCATTTTTCTATTACGTAAACAACCAGCTAGCTCTAGTATTAGTGCTGATGGATCGAGTATACTTTGAATCGATCCACTCAGGGAGTTGTAAAAATTATATATATATATACACACTTCGTGGTCGGGTATAGTTCTTACTTTTGTATCTGTCAAAAGAATCTTCAATTTTGTAATGCCAGCTTATCAATTTGAACTTTACAACCCATCATGTAGGAAATTGCCTGGAATTTGGAATATTAATGTCATGATGATTTTATTACGTACCCACTACTACTGTCACGAACGTATAGCCCTTTTCCATTAGCGATTGTCCAATAGAATTTGGGAAAAACTCGTGAACTGAACATGGAATTTGTAAACCTCGTGATGAATTTTGTTGTATATATATATATATGGAGATTCATTAAGAATAACAATCCTTTTTATAATCCTATATAATAATTCTGTTTCAAATTGATATTGAGGATATTTATTGAAAGATAAATGCTATAAATACAAAAAGAATACATAAAAGTAAATCTACAAACTGACGTGATTTCATGTGATCCGTTCGATCTATTTTACAATGAAAATAACTTTACAATTTGACGGATTACATCGATCAAATCAAGTTAATTTGTGAGTTTTCATTTGCATAATCATTTTGTAGCTAAGTATTTATAATAATGTTATTTTTATAAATTATTTTATAAAATACTCATTCTTTAAAATTGAATTGTGAAAATGAATGTTGTATGTATTATTTTCCATTAAATTAGATCAGCTTAGAGCCAACTCATGCCACCATTGATTTTTCTTGGCTTTTCACATCTATGCTCATGATGAATCATTGTCTTATAAAAAATATACACAGACAAAATTATATATAGTAAGACAAATCTAAAAATAAAGAACCAAATGATCATCTGGATCGAAGTTTCTGAACCTGAAAATCAATATATAGTACTGCACAAATATACGTATACATAAAAAAAATTGAATAAATTTCTTGTCTTACTGCATTATTGTACGTATATCTCTTCCTTCCATCTCTCTCTCTCTCTCTCTCTCTCTCTTCTTCTCTGTTTCTGTAAAACCTAATAGATACAGTTCTCATTTATGAAGAGAAAGAAAAATTAAGCAACGCATATGACAAACAAAACAAGAAGCTGGCCTCCATGTATGCATTCGAAGAATATCCTATCAATCATCAGTAGTCATGACGATCTCTCTCACGGTCCTAGAGTGCATCAAAGTTTCCTTCGTCTGCCTCTTACTTGTTGCACGAAGAAACTTCGACCAAAACCCACCTTTCTTCTGATTGTTCTTCATATCATCGTCATCATCCCCACGCGGCCTGTGCATTCTTGGAGAGAAAACCAAGGATCTGCTCTTAGTGAGCACATTCTTGCCATTCAACAGAAACGATAATGAACTGATGATCTTTCCCTCCATGTTGGTAAAATGCACAGGAGAAGAACAAGAAGAAGCCGAAGAAGAAGAATAGTAAGATGATAACGAAGAAGGAGAAGAAGAACAGGGTTCGGAACCAGCAGTGGCAGAGGTTCTTCGTGAACCAGAACTGGATGAGAGGTGAGATAGTTTTTCGTTCAGACAACGCGAGCAAACGCCCGGCGACTGCCGGTGTTTTGGGTGCTTCTTGCACTTAACAACAGATTTGGAGGACTTGCCCATGGCGTCCTTATTCGTTCTCCTCAGGCTTTCCATTTGAGCATTTTCTCGATCACTCCGTGGGATGTCGGAGGGTTTATATAGAGCTGTATTAAGAATGGGGTTGTGCGTTTCCACTTTCCATGATACTTCGTGCGAGCTTCTTCGGTTGTTTCTTAAAATACTTGCTTTTTTTGACGGGTTGGAAAAACATGACAGCTTGGGCAGAATGAAGGACCAAATGGACGGCTGTGATCTATTCACAAATTCTGTGGGCTCCACCTATGAGATTGAGTCGGTGGCTGTGATTTTTCTTTGAGATCGTAAAAGTGTGCAAAGGGACACAGCTTTCTGTGGGGGCGGCGGGGAAAATCCTATAGGCCCCGTGGGGCCAAGACGCGATCGACGTAATAAGAAAGACTACTGCTATTTCTATCCCATGCTTGTCCCAAAATAAATTTTAAAATTTTACAAATCACATCTTATCTTATATAGACGGTAGGTGTGCGCTTCCAGACCCATTTTTTTTTTTCTTTAGTCCGATCCGAAACCCAAAAATCTGAGTGAATCCTGACGGTTATTTGTCCAAATCTAATTATGGATCTAATTATTTAATCGGTTATTCGTAACATGGTACTTTATTTAAAGTAGAATTTTGTTTCAAAACTAAGTTGTTTTTGTACATAAATGTATAAAAACTAGAGTTAAAAAAAATATAGTTAAAACCAAATACCAATTACAGTCCGAGTATCACTAAATCTGGATACTCGCTTGGAGTGTAACCGGTTTTACCAGAGTGGGTATCCGCCTGGTTTTAAAAAGTCAGGTACATATTCTAATATTTTCGAATATTCGGATCCGTATTCGAATACACAACTCTAGTAGATCGTGTGCTCAATATATTGACTTGAGAATATAATATCTCTTGAAACATACCATTTCCTGATGAAAATGTTGAAGAAAAAGTGTTTCATCCACGGAGTGGTTTCACAAAATTGAAACTTAAAAATTAATATAAGTTAAGATAAATACTTTAGCCATTTATAAAATTTCTTTATGATTGTAGTTACATAAGTTAATGTACTTGAATTGAAATAAAAGGGATCAATTCATTGAAATAATGCACTTGAATTGATAAGAAAGTAATATATTCCCCATTTTTTGGACATAATAAAAAGAATAATTCTAATAAAAAGGATACTAAACGCTATAAGTTTATGAAGATGTTTTATATTTTTATGACTTCATCAACCAGCTTAATCAGTGGACGACTTTTATTTTTTTTTCAATATATATATATATTTAATTCTTGCTCTTAATAAACAAATAGAGGTTTGAAGAAAAACTAATAAGCACGAAATCAAAAGAAAATTTCCTGAAATGATTTTTGCTGCGTTTAGATGTTAAATTGAGTCGAGTTGAGATGATAAAATATAATTAAAATATTATTTTTAAATATTATTATTATTTTAAATTTTAAAAAAATTGAATTATTTATTATATTTTATGTTAAAATTTAAAAATATTATAATGATGAGTTGAGTTGAATTTGAATCCAAATGAAGCCATTTCTGTCAGTGAACCCAATAATATCTGGCCACGTGCGCCTTGGCCCCAAAAGTTTTATCTCCATCATCATAAAATATAAGAAAAATAACTATTCTACGCAGTGTACGGATACTAAATATTGCCTTGCCCCCCTTTTGCCCAAACTAATATTTTATGCCTAAAACTAATATTTATTTAATACAGAAATTTTATAAAAATAAAATTATTAACCAACATGATTTTACGTGGTATATTTGCCAGTAAAATGTTTTCTTATAATAAAGTATATGTAACATTCAAATCATATCATTTTATAAATCTATTTTATAAAATGAGTAATGTTAGATACAATCATAAGTTATGTAAGTATTGTATATTTTTTTTAAAAAGAGCAGAATCTACTATTAAAAATTTAATTTTTTTATATGAATCACATATTTACTCATTTTTTTTTTAAAAAAAAAAAATTTAATGCACAACGCTTACACATTCTATGAATGCAAATATCATATTTGTCAGTAAAAGAATATACGAAAGAGGAATTCTATTTATCAGCCACTATTTACAAAGTGTAGAATATGAAATAGTGAATAATAGCTGACGAGAAGAATTTCCCTATAAAAAAACTTAAACCAGAAGTAGCTGTGGAAGTGCAACACGTCAAAAGGACAGAACCCAAATTAAAGGTCGGTGGAATAAACCAGTTTTAGGTGTACAAAATTGGGACATGAGTTAAATATAGAACGCGGAAAACCAGTTAGAACACCAAAGCTTGGACTGGCCTGGATTCCTGAATTCCTTACTGCCAGCAAAGCCCCATGTCCTCATGTCTCATCGTATTCCCCCTGCCCTCAACGACTTTCTTCAGTATTCATATTCAGTATCCCCCGTGCCCTACTTACTGCATTTTATATCTATTCCATTAAGGGAGGGGCAGATTCTGTGCTCTGCCATTTTGACATTAATAATAAACAGAAGCAACGGTATTTTTGGCCTTCAATTTTATCTATTAATATATGTTAATGTGATATTTTTTATAAGTTACTTTTACTGTTCAAAGAACTCTAGGAACGAAGTTAGTTAGAACAATAAGAGAGAAAGTAAAGTAAAAATAAGAATCAATCACACATGATACAAATTTTACAAGTTTAAGCAATGTCTCTATGTAAACTGTAAAATTACTAACAAAAGAATGTGGAAGAGTAAACAGAGAATATGGAAGAAAGAATTCTACTTCTTCTCATTGATCGAAAAATGACTTAATGAATTAAAACTATACAAAAGTAATCTATTTATACAACTTGAAAATACAGTCAAGTAAAATTATTCTGAAGTTAACTAACTTAACTGTCAAACTGGTTTAGGATTTAATACAGTCCCTTGTTTGGCTTCTCGGAATTTCCTTTCCAATTCTTTAATATGGTTTTCTATATTCCAACACCCCCCCTCAAGATGAAAATGAATGTTTATCATTCCCATCTTGCGAATAAGGTAATGAAAATTCAGAGAGCCGAGAGGCTTAGTAAGGATATCTGCTATCTGATGCTTGGAAGGAATGTGTATGATGTTGATGAGACCCTCTTGTAATTTCTCTCGAACAAGGTGGCAATCAAGTTGAATATGTTTAGTTCTTTCATGGAGGACCGGATTAGAGGCAATTGCAGCTGCTGGCTTACTGTCTGTGTAAAGCAAAGCAGCTTGAGTATGCTGGATGTGTAAATCAGCTAGAAGGTATACCAGCCATTGAAGCTCACAAGTAGTAGAAGCTAGAGCTCTATATTCTGACTCGGCAGAGGATCTACTCACTGTAGGTTGTTTCTTTGATTTCCATGAGATAAGTGAGTCACCAATGAAAATTGTAAAGCCTGTGATACTTCTCCTTGAGTCGAGACAGCCCCCCCAATCACTGTCTGAGTATGCCTTCAAATGCAATGGTGATGCTGCAGCCAAGAAGATACCCTGTCCAGGTGTAGCTTTAATATACCTAAGTACTCTTTCAGCTGCTTGAAGATGTAATGTACTAGGATTAGCCATGAATTGGCTTAAAGCTTGGACTGAGTATGCCAGATCAGGTCTGGTAATGGTTAGATATAAAAGTCAACCTACAAGCCTTCTGTAGATAGCAGCATCAGTTAAGGGTGGAGAGGAATCATGTGCACTCAGTTTGAGGTTTGATTCCATGGGAAATGCCATTGGTTTAGAAGCAGAGAATCCACTATCTTGTAATATATCAAGAGCATACTTCCTTTGACATAAGGCAATACCTTGCTTTGATCTTGCTACCTCAATGCCCAAAAAGTATTTTAACTCACCCAAATCTTTAATTGTGAATGAATCGTGCAAATACTTTTTGACAATAGCAATCTGTTCAAGATTATTTGATGCTAAAATCACATCATCAACATAGACTAATAAAACCATAAAGCTCTTTGAAGTCTGCTTAGTGAAGAGTGATGAATCTGATTTGCCTTGAATAAATCCAAACTGGATTAATGAAGCTGACAGTTTTGAGAACCACTGTCTTGAAGCCTGTTTTAAACCATACAAACTCTTTTTAAGTTTGCAAACTCGTGGGTCATTAGGAGAGGCAAAACCAGGTGGTAATTGCATGTAGACTTCCTCATTTAACTCTCCATGCAAAAAGGCATTATTTACATCAAGTTGATGTAAATACCAACCCTTTATAGCTGCCACGGCTAACAGCACTCTAACTGTTGTCATTTTTGCTACAGGAGAATAGGTATCAAAAAAGTCTATTCCCTCTTGTTGAGTATATCCTTTAGCTACTAATCTAGCTTTGTATCTCTCAACACTGCCGTCAGCTTTGAACTTAACACGGTAAACCCATTTGCATCCTATGGCAATTTTGTTTGGAGGTAAGATAGCAAGATCCCAAGTTTTGTTAATTTCAAGAGCTTTTATTTCTTCTGCCATAGCATGTTTCCATTCAGGTTGAGAGATGGCTTGTTTAAAGGTTTTGGGTTCAGATATAGTGGAAACAGCAGATACAAATGTTTTATGTTTATGAGACAATTTGGAATTGGAAAGAAAGGAAAAGATTGAGTAAGGCTTACCAGAAAAACAACTAGGAGATAATTGTGCAGCTGAATGTTTGTAAGTCAGGTTGCCACAATAATAATCCTGCAAATAAGTAGGAGTATGTCTAATCCTTTCAGACCTTCTCAGATTGGCAAAGTCAATATGTGGAGTATTGGATTCAATTGTAACAGAATCTATGACATCGGAATTGTGAGAAGAATTATTTGATGTTGTATTTGGTGTTGTATGATCATATACTTGAGGAAATTTTGGAAAGACATAAGGTGCATGATCATTATTAGGAATAGATGGAAAAACTGATTCATAGAAAATAACATTTCTGGATACAAATGTTTTTAGAGTATTCAAGTCTAGAACTTTGTATCCTTTAATGTTAGGAGGATAGCTTAGAAAAATACATTTTACAGCTCTAGGATGAAATTTGCCTCGATTATGGGTAAGAGTATTTGCAAAGCATAAGCAACCAAATACTTTGAAGTAATTATAGTTTGGTAAATTTTGAAACAGCAGAGAGTATGGTGTTTAATTATGAAGAATCAATGAAGGAGTTCTATTGATTATGTGAGTGGCAGTTAACACACAGTCAGACCAGTATGTTAAGGGTAATTTTGACTGAAATAGAAGAGCTCTTGCAACATTGAGTAGATGTTGATGCTTTCTTTCAACTCTACCATTCTGTTGAGGAGTTTCTACACAAGATAATTGGTGTATGATGCCATATTTGTTATAAAAATCTGGCATGTTGAACTCTTGGCCATTGTCAGTTCGAATGGTTTGAACTTGTGTATTGAATTGATTTTGAACATAGGAAATGAAATTGTTAATCAGAATTCGAGTTTCTGATTTGGATTTCATAAGATATAACCAAGTAAATCTTGAATAATCATCCACAACAGTGAGAAAATAGGAAAAACCAGAGTAAGATATTGTGGAAAAGGGGCCCCAAATGTCAAAGTGCACCAACTGAAAAATTTTATTAGAATGAGTAGTTGATACAGAAAATGGGAGTTTCTTTTGCTTGGCTAATGGACAAACTTCACATACATGATTATTTGAAGTTGTTATAGAAGAATCAAATGAATTGATTATTTTTATTCTCGAATTTGGAAGATGTCCTAACCTAAGATGCCATATATCAGAAATGGCATTACAAGCTGTAGCAGAATTTGAAATAGAAGATGAACTGATCGAATTAGACTTCTCAATTTTTGTAGCAGCAGGTATTTGTTGTAAATGGTATAAACCTGACTTGACTTCAGCAAGCCCAATCATCTTCCATTTGTTGAGATCCTGCAAAACACATTTGGATTGGAAGAAAAACAGACCAAGTGGATTATCTTTTGTCAATCTTGAAGCAGAGATAAGATTGATATTAAATGCAGGTACATAAAGTGCATTATAGAGTATTATGTCAGGCGAAAAAGTAACATTTCCAGTGAATATAACTGGAACAGATTGGCCATTTGGAAGATGGACTTTGTAAGATTCAGTGGGTATTTTTATGGAGGTAAAAAGATCAGGACAGCAGATCATATGATCTATTGCCCCGGTATCCAAGATCCAAGTAAAAATATTCTTTGAATTAGATACAGTATTACAGATTGAAGAAATACCTGAATTTGTTGCAAGATTAGCAACTGGAGTGGAGTTGATACTGGAATTGGATAAGCTATTGGCAAGAGTGATTAAATTTTGAATTTGCTCTTGAGAAAAAATAGTGTTGGGATTACTTGCATTTTGCTCCATATATGAAACATTGTTTGCAATAGGTAATCGTGAAGTTCCATTTCCAGATTGAGCAGAAATAAATCTTTTGCCTCGAGGACCCTTCCAGCCAGGGGGATAGCCAATGAGTTGGAAGCACTTATCTACTAAGTGACCAGAATATCCACAGTGGGAACATATTGCATCTGTTTTGCCTTTTGTTTTCTGAAACTTGGTAGCGTTTGTTGGATTTTGCCTCTGAGGTTGTGTAGCAAACATAGCATGTGAATCGAAAGAAATGCCAACAGTATTAGTTAATGATCTTTGGCTTTCTTCTTGCAGTAAAAGGGAGAAGACCTTGCTCATCGAAGGTAATGGAGATTGAAGCAGCAATTGGCTACGCAGTGCTGAATAAGAATCATGCAGGCCAACCAAGAACTTCATTACATAATCAGCCTGTTGACGCTCAGCAAGATTCTTCAAAATATCACAAGAACATCTTTCAAGATTGCCACAACGACAAACTGGAATTGGGCGGTAGCTGATATATTCATCCCATAAAGTTTTAAACTCACTGAAATACTCAGTGACAGACTTTGATGCTTGAGAAATAGAACTGAGTGATTTTTCCAAAGAGAAAACTCTAGGACCATCACTACGAAGATACCGAATCTTGAGCTCCTCCCAAATCTCGAAGGCACTGGTGAAGTAAAGAAGACTTCCACGAATTTCTTTGGAGATGGAATTCATTAGCTAGGACAAAACCAGGTTGTTTGCCCTAAGCCAAGCAGTTCGAAGTGTCTGATTATCAGAGGATGGTTGAGATAAACTGCCACCAATAAAGGCAATCTTGTTCTTCACTGTAAGTGCGATAGAGATGGATCGACTCCATGCTACATAATTCTCTCCAGTGAAGACTTCAGAGACCAACAAAGCACCTGGGTTATCAGATGGATGCAAGAAATAAAAACTTGATGAATCATCAGAAGGATTTATTCTTGGAGTAGAAGAACTCGAAGAGTTTGGGATAGGATTAGAACTAGATTCTGCCATAGAAGCAGACAGAGGAATCAAGAAGATTGCAGCGGAAACTTCATACACGATGATACCATGTAAAATTACTAACAAAAGAATGTGGAAGAGTAAACAAAGAATATGGAAGAAAGAATTCTACTTCTTCTCATTGATCGAAAAATGACTTAATGAATTAAAACTATACAAAAGTAATCTATTTATACAACTTGAAAATACAGTCAAGTAAAATTATTCTGAAGTTAACTAACTTAACTGTCAAACTGGTTTAGGATTTAATACAGTCCCTTGTTTGGCTTCTCGGGATTTCCTTTCCAATTCTTTAATATGGTTTTCTATATTCCAACATAAACGGAGTTGTTGAGGACTTTATTTAGATGAAAATCAAAGATGCAGCGCGACTGTACATGATTTAATACAATGTATAGTAAACTCTAACTAGCGGGATGAGTCGGATTAGTAAATCCTAGCCAGTGGGTTGGGTTCAACCCAAATGAGGCTTATTCATGTTTGCTCCGACCGAAGCCTCATTGAGAATCCACAAAAAAAAAAAAAAAAATTACAACAAATCCTTATCAAGTCAGGTCAGCAAATTGAACTATACACAAACATAACTAGACTCCGCACAAAAAAGCCCAACAAAATTTTGGATTAGACCTCTTCTCGTGATGGACCACCCTTCCTTAAGGCATTTTTTCCTATCAATCCAAAATCAAAAAGATCTAGTTGGGAGGTCTTTGCTCGAGTATTTGAAACCAGGTTGTTGTGAAAAACAAAGACGACAAACAAGTGAAAGTAAATGCAAATAAATAAATCACACAACACCAAATTAACATATATTGGCAACGTGCTACGTTCATGAAATTGTAGATGATTTTATTATACTAAGGAATCACAAAGTATATTTTGCAAAATCTCATTGTTCAGAACATTTTGGGTGTACTAAACTGTTCATTAAGTACATATTTATAGTGTCACCCGCTGAAAATTCTAATTTCTACTTTTATGCGTTATTCGCTTGAGTGGAGTGTTAAGAGTGCCTCGAGCGAGATCTCTATCCGAGTTTCGCTCAAGCGATCTGTTAAGTAAGTATCAAGCAAACTTTCTACCTGGCGCTTGTTCCAATCGCAAATAGTGCCAAAAATATCAGCCCAAGCCTACGCTCCATGGCTCATGCCTCCTTGAAAATTCAGAAAAAACTATAACGTATCCTTGTCAGGTCGAGTCATCAAATTGGACTGACACACCAATAAAATCAGGCTCTACAAACCCAACACAGGTATGGTCCAAGTGACAATTTGGCTGCATCTCTCACCAAACTTACAAAACTCTCTTTGGTTGGAGAGGTCTATAATGATACAAGGTGCTAGCAATAGAGTTGAGCGATTGGCCGAGACCTTGATGACGGGTTTGCTTTTTAAGTGGGTTTAGAAAAGATATTCATTCTTCAGTCTAAGCTTATATTTGGGTTATTTGGGTAGTGATGTGATATTAAATTATTTGTGAATAGTAATAAAAAGGTAATGATAATTAAATATTGAATAATAATAAAAAATAATGAAAAGTATGTAAAAAATAATAATAAAATATTATATAATAATGGAGTGATCTCAACTATCCAAACATAGCCCACGCACAAGCCCACAAAGTTGTGTGTTGCCTTAGGTTTGGCAAGAAGATTAATAATATACCCACAATTTTGTATAATCATTTTACGATTCATTTTATAATTAATAATGTGATTGCGCAATCTCATTAGAAAAAAAAAATAGTTTTTCCCTAGCTACCATTCATTTAAAATAAAGTTATAAATAATTATAAAAAAGTCGATAAGTTTATTATTTTCTTAACAAGAATTCAAGAGAAAACTCAAAATAATCGCCGATTTATGAATGGCTCAGGGGACGGGCTTGGGGCTCAGGCTCTCGAGCTTTGGGTTTTGCTTTAATGTTTGTTTGTCACATATTCTTTGAGCCCTCTAGCTAGCTACTGGACAGCCCTTTCGGTACTTGGGTATCAAAGAAAGAGGCTCGAAGATAGAACAATTTTTTAGAATAAAAGCCATGCAAATGGAAGAAGACAGAAACCTTTCACAATTCTACTGCGCGCGCGCGCACACTCTCTCTGATCTCTCTCTATAACTACATGCTTTCTTGTGTGTGTTCCTTCTCTAAGAAAAATAAAGGCTAGGTACTGTTATTTTCGTTCAAAAAATAATCGTTCTTTTACTAAATTATAGATGTTCTTTTATATATAATGAGATTTACAATATATCAATTATTATTTACTCTTATATTTTATACTTATAACTTTTTTATAAGGTGTGAACGTGTTTTTATAGAATATAGAGGTACTTTTTATAAGTTATAAAGTGATAAATAGTAAATAATGAGGAGAATTTTTTATATATAATTAAAAATAAATAAATAAAAAAATTGTGGGTGTTGTATATGCTGTGAAATGAAAGATCTATAATCTATATCCAAAGAATCCCTATGTCATTGGCATATACCTTTCAATTGGAGTAGTGGCCAACAATTGAAATCAATGTGACTTTGACAGGAACGTACACTGCTTTGTCATCATCAACCTCCCCCACACATTTACCTTTTTTTTCATCTATTTTTATATAAATAATGATATGATTACTATTCTACTATTATTTATTTATTTTTATTTTTTATTTTACATAATAATTAAAGAAATGAATATTAATAAAATTATATATTTTTTAAATTAAAAAAAATAAAAAAAATTTAAAATACACTTGAGTAGTAGATACCCTTTTTATATATTGATTTCTTTCCTTCTCATGTCACATCCCTCAGCAGCTCAGTTCTCTCCTTCTATTTGCCACTTGGGTGACATAAAGATATGATAGTATTATCTCTTCTGGTTCTAAAAAAATAAAGAGAAAGAAAAGAAGATGGATGTCTCCTGAACTTTTGATCAACAATCTATACTAAGATGTTAAACCTGTTACCAGAACTCTCTGATGCAGAAAAAGTTGATGATTCTTTGAAAGAACTTGGCCACATTAAGCAAAGTTAGAAGCAAATGCTGCCCTTCCCTCTCAACTGAACAAAAATGACGGGCAAATTACGTGCTATAATTTGATTTGAAAATAAATTTTAAAAATTAAATTATATAATATGAATTGAGTGTAATGTAGTATTTTAGTATAAAGAATTGGAGACTTTCACTGCATGGATTACCAAGCATGCATGCATGCATGCTGTGACCATGTATAGTAGCCAGATCCTATCTATATATGGGGGGCATTAACATAAAGAGTCAACATGGCTGACACGTGGGTTCCACATCTGACAACAACCAGACATGGAGCTAGTTGTTCGCAGCAGCTTTTTGATCCGTCTTTTTCTCACGTAAAGTCGTGTGTATGGAAAGGGACTCTGTACTCTCCACCTTCGTTGGCTCTAGATCTACTCTCTATGCTTGCCAAAATGGTAAACCACAGTTCTACTACAGTCATTATAATTACAATTCGCCAACTGGGGAGTTTTAGATTTACAAATAGGATAAGGATAATACTAGGGTTACCGTTGAGTTATTTTTTTTTATAAATTTTTTTAATATTTTAAAATATATATTTTTTTATTTCGTGATTAAGGAAGTATTAATGATATTCTGATTTTTTTAAAAAAATATTTTAGTGTTAAAAAATTTATGTAAAAAAAACACATAAAATAACCTAGCAGGAGCCCTCAGCAGTGACTCTAATATTATTTATAGGATAATGACAGACTTATTGCTCACTACCACCCATTTACTATTTCTTTTATTTTTTCATTTCTTTTTAATTTTTTTTAACTTAATGGTTAAAGAAGTGATTATTAGTCATGTTGTATATTTTTTCAATTTTTTCTTAATGATTAAGGATGTTAAAAAAATATTTAAAAGAAAATAATAAAAAAATAAAAATTTCATATACACTATAGAGTAGTAAAAATGTGATAGAAAGGTAGTAAGTTTATCATTATCCAAATAATATATTTTTAGATAGATGTAGTACGTTACATATATTTTACGCTAAAAAAATTTTTACAATCTAATATACCACCAACTTTATGGCTTTATTTTTGTGAGTGAACCTAACATATCTATCTCATAGCAATTTGTTAGCAATTTGTTAGATGGGACCAAAGAGGAAGTATGTCAGGGCTATTTGTATTCACAATTCTTCTCAATCTATCTCAACTCATCTCATTTTTATCATTATAATTTTTTTAAATTCTTACATATAATATAATAATATTTTTTTTAAAAATTCCAAAACAATTTTTTTCAAATCCTAAAATAACTTTTTCAAATTCCTATACAAAATATAATAAACAATTCAACTTTTTTAAATCTTAAAATAATAATAATATTTTAAAAAATAATATTTTAAAAATATTTTATTCTACCCTTCATAACTCTTATCAACTCATCTCTCAGTTCAAACTTCTCCCTCACAAGATTCAAGACAGTGAACAAGTGTGAGGATCATGAGACGAGAAAAAGGGTTCGTTTTATATGTGCTGGAGGCAATGAAAGACGAGTTGAATACACGGCACTTTGGTCGTCCCAAAAACAACATCCAATTGGTCAAATTCTAAAAGGGCTGCTAAAATGGACTCAAAACAGTTTTGAGGTATGGCTAGGAGGCCCCCCATCCCTTGGCACACTCAACATTTTGCAGTCGATATCTACTTTTCACCAACCACATGCGTTGCGGTAATGATGGGCGCCCATCATAACTCAATCAAAGCCGAGAAAGAGATGAAAATTTCTGCCATCCATCCGCGTTTTAAACAGAACGCATACATACATGCAGGAATTTGGCTCTAAACCATCATATACTTTCCCTCCCTCGCTATTTCCAACTATCAGCTGTTGCTTTTTGAATTCCCAAGAGAGATTCCTAGACTCATTTTAGATTCATGCTACACCACTCTCAACGCTCGGCGCTATTCGCGAAAATTGACGATGAAGAACAACATTACTCTTATACATAAACTCCAACACTTTAAACTAAGTAGCGTACGTATAAGGATTAAACAGGGTATTGTATCACAGTACAAGTATATTAATAGATAAAACATGACATGCACCCTGCAAATACATAACTCAAGAACTTCTCTAGAGCAACATATTTAAACAGGATTAAAAATCAAAGTTGGAGGCTGATCAAACAGGCTTCACTGCTCAGGGAGGTACCAGTGGAGAGTAGGAGCTTGATCAACAGAAAAGAAATTACAGTACTCTTCTCTACTAAACATACTTTGCTCTTCCATCCTTGTAGGCTGAGGTTGGTATGCTTTACCTGGAACTTCTCTGGACTCGGAGTCTCGAAACCGATCTGCCAATGAGTTTGAAACGCAATCCGATGATCCATCTTTGGAATCCGAATACACTCTAACTGCCTTTTCGCCATTCTCGAATAAATCACCGGTTTGCCTTCGATCTGAAACATTGTTGTCAAACTCTGAGATTAGAGACTCTTCTTCTACAGAGTGATTGCCCTCTGCACTTTGTCTGGAGAGCTTCTCTTTCAACTCTCTCAGCTGCAATCCAAGAACCCAAAAAAAGGTACAAAATCAAGTTAAATATAAGGGAAACTTGAACGCTGATATGCAATCAAAATGAACCTCAATTAGATATATATATATACCGTCGAAGTTAGAGCTTCTTTTTCTCGTTCAAGATTGTTGCAGTCAAGCTTTAGAGCATCATAACTATCTTTAAGGAGGCTGAAGTCTCTCTGCAGTTGCTTAGTCTTCAAACGGGTTCTGCGGTTTTGGAACCATATAGCTACTTGTCGTGGCTGCAACCCTAATTCTTCTGCTAAGTTCACCTTTCGCTCCGGTTCTAGCCTGTTTTCCACCTCAAAGCTTTTCTCCAATTCCTTCACCTGATACAGGCTCAGTCGCCGTCTCTTTTCCAAAACCTGGCTGGTTTCATAGCTCAAGTCTTCCCCGTTTATCCTATCCAGCATTGCCCGGAACTCCTCACTGTACCCATGCGTGTTCTGCTCGTCTTTCTTCTCTGCATAAAACAATGGTGGAAGTCTTATGTTAACAGAAGGTGAAAAACTTTGCAATATCAGAGAATTGGCAGTACATTCCAGCAAAATTTAAGGACCCCAAAAAAACTCAGAACTTGGGTAACATGAATTCAGGTTTTTCATTTCTTTGGAAATTGAAACAACCCAAAAACAATTCAGTTCTATAACATCAGTAGGTCTTTTCCCCCTTTAAGCTCTAACAGCAATCATGGGGAGAATCTCGTCATGGGTCTGAACTAATGAAAGCGATGTCTGGGTCTACATATATATAATCACAAATATTTGTTCATAAATTTTGTTTACCTTTAGGAGGACAAATGGAGATCAAAGCATCCAAGGAATCTGAGCTACTGAACTGCTCCATTTCTGAAATGCTTAGACTTGTCTTTTTTAACTCCCTCGCTACTTTACAAAGCTGAAGAAAGTAAGGGTCGTGAGCAAGTTCTTTAGTTTGAAAAAGTAGGGTGGAGAGGCTCTTTTATCTTCACCATATGAGCCCAACAATACCGAATAAGGCCATACGGAAAGACCAATGGATTGAAAGACTATGAGCGGACCGTGCGCATGCCACCATAAAATTGCATCACCAAATGGTCAATATAGTAACAGTCGTCGGTGTGTGAAGATATTCTCTTACGGAAATGAAAAATGCTGAATACAACCGGTTGGAGAAACTGTCGTGCAACCGTGTCCTACGTGTCTTAAGGAAACGGTTCGTTTCATTCCTAAGAAGCATCCCACGAAGACCCCCACCGCTCAGCCCCTAGCCTAGACTTTAGGCCTAGTTTGAGTAGTCAAGTACTACTAAGTACTCTCAAACACTCTCACCATTATTCTTTACTTTATTATTACTTTTTACTTACTTTTTCTACTATTCATTACTTTTCACTTATTTTTTACTATTATTCAATATTCTATTATTATTTTTTCACTATTATTCACAAACATTCTCAAATACTTTCACTATCCAAACCCAGCCTTAGCCCCCTCCAATAGCAAACTCCAACCGCTATTGCTACTCCCACGATCACGCCTCCTCATTCCTAGCCACCAAACTCCTGAAGCTCTCCAGTCTCCATCACCTTGATCAGCCTCTTTTATCTGGACTTCTCGACCATATTGCCCAACCTTGCCTCTCCCTCGCCACCCTTCCTCTCTCTACTAGGTCTGTCGTTCATGGCGTCGCCTTATCTAATCACCTTCCTTCCCTCCTTACTTATCATTGTAAGCGCTTTTATCATCGTCTTCCCCTTCCTCACAATCTGTTGAAAGTCAATCAGATGCCATCGACTTCTTCACCTTCAATCCGATTTCATCAAGTTGGCATCTCCTTCCACCGCCACCATCTGACCCACCACTCCACGTTCTCCTTCACCACCCATCTTTCATATCACGCAAACCTTCCTATCCAATCAGTCTCTGTCTCTGGCAACCATATCCTTCTCGCTGCCACAACACTTTTTTTTTTTACTAGCCCTTTCTCACCCTCAAATCTTCAGCCCATTCTCCACAGTATGGGCACTTGGCCAACCTTTTCCCCAAAGTTTTATTTTTCACCAACGGAACCAATTTGGTAGAGTTTTTCATTACCCCAGGAAAAGAAAAAAGATAAAATGCCAACTCCAAAATACTTTTCTTCCAGTTTCTCGGCAACCAAACAAGACATATGCAAAAAACAAATGTAAAACAAGTAGGAAAAATAAAGAGGTAGCATACATATAAGAGTCTAGCTAGCGAGTGGATGTGGGAAAGATAAAAACGATGGGAGATTCAGCAAAGAAGTAATAGTTGTGGTCGGGTGGAGAGGAAAGCTTTGTATGGTGAATGTGAGAGGCGATGCTGCAAAAGAAGGGGCAGTTTACGATGTGGAAAAAAACGCTTGGGACTTGGGAGGAGATGCCATAAGGCATGGTAGCAGAATGGAGACTAGAGAGGACCAGTGGCAGCCATGGATGAGGAGGTGATTTAGGCTTTGGATAAGGCCAAAGTTGCTCTGAGAAAGTACGTCCAGAGAGGGATTCGTGGGACAACATATTGAGTCCTAGAACAACTTGGTGATGAAGTGCAGGAGTCCATGAGAAAGATGAAAGGGGAGAGAAAGATGAAGGAATAAAGTGATAAAGTGGTTCCCAATGTCAGCCGGTTACGCTAAAGTTGTATTTGTTGGTTGTACGTAGCATTTCTGAACATGTATAAAATAATATGCAACCAAGACTACTATTTATAAAAGGAAAATACTCTAGCCATAAAAGGATTACATAAAAATAATTATGTGAGTACTTGATATGATTTGTTAGATTATAAAGTTATTTTTATTGTAAAGTAGATCCAACGGATCATATAATCTCACATCAGTTTATGAGATTAATACAAAGAACTAATTGCGAAATGTACAAATATCAAGTTTTCACTACAAGAAAACTGCTTATTTGCGACTAGTTACTTCTAGTGAAATGACTATTTATAATTAAAATGACTTTATTTTCATCGCAAATAGTCATTTTCGTAAAAAAAAAATGATCATAAATATCCATTTTTCTTGTAATGAATTTGAAGCATCAGTTGATTCTTCCCTATTTTTTGGGTAAAATACATTCACTTTTTATTATCGGGTGTTTAACAGAAATTATCAATTTTACTCTTCATCTACCATTGATCCATGGTTAAGAATGTGTTAAGAATAATGGTAGATACAAGTTTAAGGCATACAAATTCCGAATAAGTATTTTGAAAACAAAGTGAACCTGACGTAATATAAAATGAGTTAGGTCTCATTTGTTTTCACAACATTTCTCAATTTATCTCATTTAATATCCTCTAATCATTACAATTTATCTAAATTTTCATACAAAATAAAATAAATAATTCAACATTTTCAAATCTCAAAATAAAAATAATATTAAAAAAATATATTTTAATAATATTTTATTCAATTTTTAACTTTAATCTCAACTCATCTCATCTTCACTTTTCTTCACAGGGCTTGTAGTCTTCTATGGCCGTGAATTCCATAAATAATTTTCCTTGTGTCAAATTGCCTCTCTCTCTCTCTCTCTATATATATATATATGAAAAATGATAGGATAACTATCAAATGTGACTTCTCATGTATTTTATTTATTTTTACTTAATAATTAAGAAAGTGATTATTAATAAATTTATATTTTTTTATTTAATGGTTAAGAATGTTTAAAAAATATCTGGAAACAAGTGCAATTACACTAAGAGTCACATATGGGGAGGCATTGTAGCATTGTCATATCAATTTTACTACTGTATTTAGATAATTTTACAGTAGAATATTTCACTTTTTGATAGTTTAGAGCGTAAAAGTTATATTAAAATATTAAGATAAAAATTAAATAATAAAATATATGTCTTCCCGTCAGCTTAATATTTTAGTTTTAATAGTGATTTCACATAGTAATATAGCAGATGTCTTGAGTTTGAACCTGACTTTATACTCTATTCCAATTTAATTAAATATTCCATATGTTGAGCTCACTCATTGATAGGAAGTCTGACCCATCTACGAAAAACAAGGATTAAAGAAGACCCCTCATATTTACATGGTCTAAAAATCAGTCAAAGATAAAGGAAAAACAAATGAAATTTAACTTACTACCTCCAAAGAAAAAAAACCAACAATGTTAGGAGGTGTTTGCTTTGAAATGAAAACTAGAATAAAGATCAAGAAACAACGTTAAAGAGCCATGGTTCGTATAGTAGTCTCTTTACCATCTCTCTTTTATAGTGATGAGAATAGTTGGCCGAATGCGAACACAGAGATGAACTTTGAGGACGAGGTAGAATCAGGCTTAGAGAGAGAGAGAGAGAAGTGGAAGGAACTTTGTGTATAATATTTCAACAAGGATACAACTCTACAAATCATCTTCACATTAAAAACTTTTAAACCGATTCTTTATATATACTCACAGTCTCATGCACTTTACGTGTATCTCATTCCTCTTCAAGCTTATTGTAGTTTCAGATTATCCAAAATCACGTAAAGCACCTCTAGTTCACCAGCATCCCTAATGTTTTCTCTCTCATTCTAGTTCACGTAATCGATTTTATGTCAGAAATATATATTGGATTAACGCTACAAGATAAGTAGTATGATCATACCCATATACGTATGTACGGTAAACGACATATTTTTTATAAAACAATAAATCTTCTCAACCTCCCAATACTCCACACTCCATATTTTTTTTTAATTTTTTTCTTTTATTAAATATTTATATATAAATAATGAATAAAAAAATTTAAAATAATTTAAAAAGAATAAACTCAAAAAAAAATTTAAAAATTATTAAAAAATAATAAAAAATTTAAAAAATAGTGGAGTGTAGAGTGTTGGGAGGTTGTATAGCAAAACCCTTATGCATAAACTTCGTGTTAGTTGCACAACATGTATCAATTATTTTATGAAAATTCATAATTTATGTGAAAATTTATGTATTAAATTATGTATGAAAAATTATAGTTTTATGAAATGAGTTGTACATCAAAATATTTATGAAAAATCATGATTTTATGTAACGAAATATGTATCACGACATTTTATGACAGAATGCGATTTCACTTGAAATTTATGATATGACAAATATGCAAGTATGATTATGATGAAATATAAATGATAAGATACATAACGACATATGTTATGATATAAAGACAGTACCATATATTATGGGTATATTGCATTGCCGGTTGTATGTGTTGGTAGTGCATCTAATACGTCTTCCTTATGTATCGATTTCACAATATGTGGCCACAGATAAAATCGAAATATACTTAGATTCATTAACTTTTACTCACGGGAGTCAACAGTGAATACCGGCTTATGACAAATGAAAGATGAGATCATGTTTATGTTATTTATGTATGTATTTATGAGTATACATATTTTTAAAAAAACCCTATATTTTTATGTTTACTGTATGATGTGTTATTTACTAAATATTCGACTCATTTTTATATGTCTTTATGTTTTAACCACCCCATGTGATGATTTTTAAGAGGATAAGTTTGCAGAACAACTTGACTAGGGTGACAAGGCAGAGGTCTATATACTTTATGTTATGTCTAATTTTATAATTTTAGTTTAATAAATTATTTTGATAAATACATAAAACTTTATTAATTTTAGATAAGTATTTCCACATATTCTATTTCAGATTTTAAATATGTAATAGAAAAAATAACTTATTTATTTATAAAACCTTTTGTATTTAACGTTTGGTTAAAGAAGAAAAATTATTAAATCAGTAGATTCTCTAAATTTTAAAAATTGACTTTATCGGAACAATAAGGTTATGCTTGGTAGATGAGATAAGATGAGAATTTTTAAAAGTTTTGTGAATAGTGTTAAGATGAAAGTTTAAAATATTATTTTTTAATATTATTATTGTTTTGGGATTTGAAAAAGTTAAATTAGAATTTGAAAAAGTTGAATTGTTTATTATATTTTGTATGGGGATTTGAAAAAGATATAATAATGAGATGAGATGAGATTTCTCATCTTTGCCCCCAAACATATCCTAAAGCTTCGTTTGGATCTCCAACTTAGTCCAACTCATCTCAATTCATCTCAACTCATCATTACATATTTTTCAAATCCCAATACAAAATATAATAAATAATTCTACTTTTTCAAATCCCAAAACAACTTTAATATTAAAAAATAATGTTCTAACAATATTTTATCATTTCAACTCAACTCAACTCAACTCACTTCAAACATCCAAACCCACCCTAAAATCTTCCCAACCTCCCAACACTCCACACTCCATCTTTTTAAAATTTTTTTTTAATTTTTTTTATTAAATAATTTTTTATGAATAGTGAATAAAAATTTGAAATAGTTTAAAAAAATAAATTCAAAAAAAATATTAAAAATGTGGATTGTGGAGTGTGGATGAATAGTAGGAGGTTGTGTAGCAAAACCCATTTATATTTTATATTTTAAATTTTTTAAATTTTAAAAAAAATTATCAAATTTTTGTTATATAAATAATGAATAAAAAATTTGAAATAGTTTAAAAAAAAAAAACTTAAAAAAATATTTTAAATAAATATTAAAAATTTTAAATAAATATAAAATATAGAATATAAATGAATAATAAGGAGTTATGTAGCAAAATTCTAAAAAAAAAAAATTAGAGTTATCCGAAAGTGGGAACTACAATAACCACATAACCATATCAATAGTTAATCAGATAAGACAACTGAGAAAATCCTTATTAAATGTAGAGAAGAGCAAATAACGTACATTTAATGTGATTGGATCGTTGACAGCGTGACGCATAATCCCTTTAACGATTGACGGCATGTCCTTGTATTCAATGAGATTCGGACATGGCAGGCATGGACAGAGAACCGTAGCGTTAATATTTGGAAATAATAGTAAAAAGTAGATAAAAAAATAAATAAAAAAATATTAAATAATAATTAAAAAATAAATAATAAAATAAGTAGATAAAAAATAATAATAAAATAGAGAATAATAGTGAGAATTTTTGAAAGTATAGGACTTCAACACCCAAACTAAAGAATGCATTTGGACATTGAATTTAATTTTTTATAAAAAATAATAAGTTGAGAAATAAAGAAAGTTATGTGAAATTCATTTAAATTAAATTTAAAATGTGTTTAGATATTAAGATGAGTTTAGTACTTTTTTATAAAAACTTGAAAAAAATTACAAGTTATAAAGATGTATTAAGTTGAAAAAAATTATGAATTCTATGTATAAGGAAATTTTAAATTGAGATGAGTTTAATAATTTGATAATTGAGTATTTAGATGTTAGACTCAAATTTAAAATTAGATTGAATCAATTGAACTTAACTGAATCTTGCAACTAAAAACAGCCTTACTGGACAAACAGTCTAGGAGCTCTAGCATGAGTACTACTTGAGTGAAAGGTAAGGTGGATATGGTCTCTTGGTTATCTTGCTTGAATCTTATCGTTTCTATCTTTTCTATCAGAGCTAGGTCGGGCATCAAATCTATCTTCCACCAAAAACTCTGGCCTAACTCTGAAAGCACCTCTTTTTACTATATATTCGGCAACAAAAGACATTTGTTTCGATGGACGGGCAGGACATTATATAATCACATATTAAGTGGTTGTTATTTAGTGCATGATATATGATTCGAAACTCGTTATAAAAATAAATTTATAAATTGACATTATTTTATATGATTTGTTAGATTTATTTTTTCATAAAAATAATTTTTATAAATCAATTAACCATATCAAGCTATGTGAGTTTGTGAAATTAAAACAAGTAGATTGGTAATTAACCTTATTAAAAAAAAAAAAAAAGAGAAAAGAAAGAAGACTAAAAAGAACCAGTTAAGACGAGAATGGGCTGAGCCCAACTTCACACGAAACAAACAGAGCTTAGTGACACCTATGTAATGCATGCAATTAACAGGCCGCCTTGCTTTGACCTTTAGGGCCACCTATAGTACACAATTCCTACACGAGCAATACCATTTAAAACTATAATTATTATATATTATAATTTAATTTATAAAATTTGAAGTTTGAAATTTATTTTACAAATTAAATTATGCTACGTAATGAATCAATGATGTATGATGTAAAAATTTTTAAATAGAATTATTTATATAATATTATTTATTCCTATATACGATGACTCGTCCAACACTGATTATCAACAGCCAGCATGCAACATACAAATTTAATTTAAGACGTGGGCTTTATTAAATTATTAGCACTTAGATATTATTATTGTGCATGCAATGAACAATATTAAGGGGCATGCTATTTTTTAGATTAAAATTCGATCCCTGAATTCAAATAGGAAATCATGAAACCATATATTATGCAGTTCATTCCCTATAAAATTGAGCTTAATAGATTCATCTACACGTACGAATTCTCAAACCCACATTTTCTTTTCTTTCTCAGCTGATATATATATTTTCCAATTCTAGAGGTGCAGATCATCCTAAAGATCAGACAGATGCCAAAGGCCTGTAGCCTGATTGGCATAAATCCAGAGTCTCTAAATAAAAGTCTTAGTTCGAACACCTCTCCTTCCCAAATCCTAGAAAAAAAATAAAAAACAGACAGACGATAGCGATAAATCGGTGTTCTGGAAAATCCTAACGATGCAAGAAGTGCAGGGTTCATTGATTTTCAATATATCAGATGAAGAATTCAAAACTCACTTCAAGAAGCGTCTTTCAAAACAGCAACTTCTGCAGCTCAAACTTATACACGGCCTGAGATTGGACATGTTGAATACTGGCGACTCTGGAGATTTCTCAAAATTCTACACAATGAACCTGAGAATACATCAAGATTTCCCAAGGGATTCGTTCTTGTTCCTGCTATGAATATGATGACAGGAGTTGTGGAAGAAAACCTAGTCCAAGCTTTGGGACTTCAAGAAGGAACAGTAATGGGATTTAAATGGCCGGATCCTAACGTTCCGGAATGCCTATACTTCAAAGTTATGGCCTACTACTTGATGTTAAATGATAATCTAAATTTGATGCATTACATATCAGGGGTACGTACATGAGATTAAAGTACTTTGTTAACATCCATTCTGTCGGTGATAATAGTCAAATCGTTCATAATTTTATTATTTTAAATAAAACATTATCATAACTATATTAATACTTATATTTTTATTAATCTTGGAATATTTATTTATTTATTTTATAGCTACTTATTGAGTTTTTATTACAGCTATAAAAACATCAAACACGTATGTAATTCTTTTTTGAATAATTTATTCTTAAGGCAGGGTATATCATTTAAAATAATGTGGATATAGGTGATTTACTTTACACAAGAATAATTTTTTATTTTGTTTTATTTTTTAATGTTAGCT